>JADHZA010000062.1:0-73869 GCA_018831705.1 Torrubiellomyces zombiae | reverse complement strand
CAGGTACTGTAACGTGGCAGGCGAGCTCGGTCAGTTCCCTTTTGTGCGGGGGAGGGCATCAGGGACACACCAACCAACCGTGGATTACTAGTAGCTACAAGTCTGGCCGAAAGGAGCTCCGTCCACAGCTTAGATTCTGATGACAGCCAATATCTAGTCAGCTAATTCCAGCTGTCATCAGTCCATCAACGAAGTGTATAATAATACTTGTAGTCCTCCATACGTATCGCATACACGCTACTTGTAGGAAACTGTCCGTCGGACAAAGATGCTGAGACAGACCAGGCGTGACGAGCCGATCACATCCCCACTCTAACCTCCGCCAAAAAAAAGCCTCGCGAAGAGAGTTCTGCATGTCTTGGAACCCTGGATTCAAGCGAAAAGACACTTCTTGTCCCCGGAGGCTTTCTACAGCGGCTGAACAAGCATGACGGATGCACATATGTACACGAAAGCAGGTGATGGAAAAGCTGAAAGCATCGCCTTTCCCACGTCATTGCGCGTCCGAGATGCTTCCATGTAAAGTTCGATGAAGAGAAATTTCCTTCCACCAAGCCCGAGGCGCAAAACGCCCCTCTGCAAGATGATGTCTCACTGATGCGACTCCCGTTCCGATTCCGCTCCGATCTTCACTACCGTCCTTTCAATGGATTGTGAGAGCCTCCTTGCCCTCGCTATCGACCTCTTGAATGAGCCACCTTATTTTCTTCCTTTCGCGGGTGACAAACTAGGAAAAGTCGTTTAAAGGAACCAATCAGAGATCCTGGATAAGCTAGCATTTCGCAGGACCTGCTAAACATACTTCCTTCGGCTTCTCTTTGTTGCGCACACACCGGGGGGTGTCCCGTACGGCGGGTATTAGCTTATGTGCTTACGAACTCCATGAAATGATTCCCCAACTTCGACTGGCCGGTCGGCCGGTCAGTGGATGAGAAAAGGGAGAACCGGAAATGACATGTCGAGGTCAATTCCCATGAATAAATAGAATCATTCCCTCCCATGATCATGAGAGACCGGAAAAAGCCTGAATATGGAGATGAATTTGCAGGGGCCATGACGTAAGCATTGAACCGAAATGGGTGGTCGCACCGCCTCACGTATGGATTTCAGGGTCCTCGGCTCTGCACGTGCTGTACATCTGCTGGGCTATAGCGCGTCTGTCATTCGAGCTTGTATCAGCCCATTGATACCCGTCACAGGACGGAGTACTACATTACAAAAGCAATGGAAAGCAAGAGACTCATTGGGCGAATGCCGTAGCACCGGCCTGATGCCTTTCGATGCTAATCACGAAGACGTGGCTCATTCGGACATCACAACCCGCTATAGTCACCCAATGGGCTATCCTCATCATCTTCAAGATCATGGTTACTCAGTCACGGCTTTGGACGATGCATGGACCGAATTTTGGGCAGACGGCAGTACCGAGGCTGTCACAAACAGTCAAGTACAGAGTTCTGCGCTGATAGCCGAAGCGGGGAGTAGCTAAAATAAAGTTATTGCACTAGCACAGGTCCGTGGATGCGAGTCGTGCCAAGGGGTGAATACATTCTCAGTTTAGGCTTGACGGCAGTAAGCATTGGTCAGATGTTAGACTGCAGGGAGTCGTCCGCAGACCCTACAGCCCCAGAACGCATCAGATACCTGGACGGGCGTAGACGGGGTGACGGGCTGTGGCGCCGTTGGTCGATCTGATGTATTATTCTTTTCGGAGGTCGTCTATCTAGACAAGCGTGACAAGGTGATATCTTGAGTTCTTCAGGGATACGAAGCAACAAGAGTGAGTACATACATGCATGACTCGGCCTCGGATGAGTGATGAGTGATGGCCATCCCTTGAGATCAACTATGGAGACACGGCGTGGCGGTGACGTGAAGTCGTCCGACATGGAGCATGTATTGGCCTGTGGCCTGTTCAATGCACTTATGTACTGACTGCCCTCAGGGACCATTTGCATATATGTGCTTAGTATGTGCACCGTACTCTGTAGGGCTATTCGCTTAAGAGGCCGTTGGTAGACACGTAGATCAGACAGCAGTATGTTGTCGGCTGTGTCGCAATCTTGACCAGCATTGGGTGATGGGTTGATGGGTGGACGCTTGTATCGCTAGCGATGCTGACTTAAAAATAGATCAGGCACAGATGGACCACAGAATGGGGAAACAACATCGCCAAGTATGTCTTCTTTCCTTCTGTCTTTGGCCGTAAAGAGATCGTACATAGCCTAGAATGATTATTCCTTCTCCAGCCATATGCCCGTTTTTGGACATTGCTCAGCCTCGATATGATGGGACCAGGTTGCGCGAAGTCGCGTGCGAGTCAGCGAGCAAAGCTTAAAATATTTTTGAAAGATGTTGTAAGGTCGGCCGTCAATCTTTGCACTTGTAGCAACAGACGAAGCGTCAGATTGGTTATTCAGGCGCTGTCATTAGGAAATAACTCCTGGCGCGACTTGGCCCTGAATCTGACTGTACTTGTCGCAGGGGCTTCTAGCCATCACATAGGCAGTATGTAATACCTACAGAGGAGTCCTAACCTCGACTTGGGTTGCCTCTTCAATGATCATCCTTGAACGGAACGACACTCACTAATAATGCGGGCCGGCCGAAAGGCTGGGAGGCACAGAGTCAACGTGTATTACTTGTATTACGGAGTATGTACGGAGCACAATGTACAGGGGGTGTGTCTCTAGAAGCCTTGTCCCTCCGCGCCCTACCCAAGAGGAGGGGGGGCCTGGACGCCAATGACACGAATCAATAACACCGTCCACTCACAATCACGCATGGGGACCCGCCAAAATGACCTTATCATTATCTCACCCACACCAAGACGAGGGTGTGGTTCGGCCAGGCTTTCTCGATGCATCTTTTTGAGTGGCAGAACTCGCGTGGCGTCCTGCACGCATAAAACCCACTGCGGCCCCTGGCTTCACGTTTCTTTCTCCCGACTCTTCGTCCACTTGTCTTGTCTTATTTAAAGCTTGCTTGGCATTCCCATTTTGCTTTCCTTTTCTACATCACCTCTCAACCTTAACCGACTGCTTCATCCGGCACTTTGTCGAATCATCTATCGTCCACCCATCCACGAGACGTCCGCAACCATGGTAAGTCGAGGCTCCCTATGCAAGCCCCGCCATCCAATAGGCAACTTTCAGCCTTGGAGCGACAGCTGACGATGTAACGCGCTGGCCAGGCTTCCCAAGACCGCCTGTCCTCGAGAACGGAAACGGTATGACCACGAACCCTTTTAGATGCCCTATGCGGGACACCCGACGAGCCGCTCGAGACTGACGCGAAGCACTTCAGCTCAACAAATATTTGAAACTGCAACAAAATGGCCACATCATCGCAGAATACGTCTGGATCGATGCCGTCGGCGAGGTTCGATCCAAATCCAGGGTGAGTCGATGTCTCGCGCAGCACATCCCTTGCTTTCTTCTTCGCCTTCTTCTTCTTCTTCTGTTCCCGACGCCTTCTTGGCAGCGAGAAGCAGCACGGGGCAGGCCGGGCAGCGTCGAGTTCCGACTTGTTCCGGCGGTTGGCTCCTGCGCCCTCGCAGTGGCCGCGGCGGGGGTCGCGAACGGGCAGACCGCTGTGTCCCTCCGCCACACTGGTGGGGGGAGGGAGGCTTTCAACCCCCAATCAGCCACTCTCGATCTAGAGTGCGCCCCACAGTCGCTGGCCCTGTTCACCAGCGGCGAGGGCAGCCGTTTGATGCTGTCGTTCCCATTCCTGGCTGGTCGATGAACTTGTGCGCGCCCCGCCCAGCTCTTACCATTGATGACGATGGTACCCTTGCATTCGGCAATGACATTCACACCGCTCGTTTTTGACCCCCGATCTCGCGATGATGGTGGAAATTGTTGCTAACTCGGGAATGGCATGACAGACCCTGAAAGAAAAGGAGTACAAGCCTGAGGACCTCCCCGTCTGGAACTTTGATGGTTCCTCCACGGAACAGGCTCCTGGCGAGAACTCCGACGTCTACATTCGTCCTTGCGCCGTCTTCCCCGATCCTTTCCGCGGGTCGCCAAACATCATCGTCTTGTCCGAATGCTGGAATCCCGATGGCACTCCCAACAAGTACAACTTCCGCCATGATTGCAACAAGGTGATGGAGGCCTACGCCGAGCACGTGCCCTGGTTTGGACTGGAGCAGGAGTACACAATCCTCGACCACGACGACAGGCCTTTCGGATGGCCTCAGGGTGGCTACCCAGCCCCGTAAGATCTGCATCATGTTCAACTCTGCGTCAGGTCTCACAGCTGATCCATTTACAGCCAAGGTCCTTATTACTGCGGTGTCGGCAGCGGCAAGGTCGTTATGCGCGACATTGTCGACGCCCACTACAAGGCCTGCCTTTGTAAGCGCCATTTCTATGTCCTGCTTCACTCGTGCGACCAACGCTAACCCTAATCAGATGCCAACGTCAACATATCCGGCACCAACGCCGAGGTAATGCCGTCTCAGTGGGAATTCCAGGTCGGGCCTTGTGAAGGCATCAAGAGTATGTCAGAGCCACACAATCACGAAATGACGTCGTGTCGTGTTCGTTTGTTTACTATGTACTGACCTCGATGTACAGTGGGTGATCAGCTGTGGATCGCCAGATTCTTGCTCGCCCGTGTCGCTGAAGACTTTGGCGTCAAGGTCTCGTGGCACCCCAAGCCCATCAAGGGCTCCTGGAACGGCTGCGGCCTGCATTCCAACTTTTCCACCAAGGAGATGCGTGTCGAGGGTGGCATGAAGCACATCGAGGATGCCCTCAAGAAGCTTGAGCCACACCACGTCGAGTGCATCAAGGAATACGGAGAGGATAATGACCAGCGTCTCACCGGCGACTGCGAGACGGGCTCGATTGAGCAGTTCAGCTGGGGCGTGGCCAACCGTGGAACCTCGATCCGCATTCCTCGGGAAACAGCCTCCCAGGGTTATGGCTATTTCGAGGATCGTCGCCCGGCCTCCAACGCCGACCCGTATCGTGTCACCAAGATTCTCATGACATCCATCTTCGGCAAGGTGTAATTGGGAGAACTTGTGTGTGTGGTGAGCATGTAATGAAGGTCAGATGGTTGGAATCGGGTTCATTTAAGAGGGCGTTCTGGTATCACATTTGGGCCATCCGTCGCTTGAGGCGGGCCAGCATTTAGAGAGTGGGACATGAGTAAACCCTTTGGCCCAATTCACTGATTTCCCCTTGTCTTGTGATTCATTGTCAAACTACTTGACGCAGCGTTGAGACCACGACCATGAGTGCCATGTCCATGCGGTGTCCTGACAACCAGAAGCCTCTGAGACACGGTATCTCGGGCCTGCTCGGCATCTGGTCTTCGGATCATGGCCCCGCTGGATGGGGCGAAGGGCGATCTTCAACGACCCGACAGGGTCAGGTATGTTCCTGGACTTTCCGCTGAATATACCCCGTATCGTTCACAAGGTTATACTCCCCATCAAGAGCTGAACGCATCGAACGACATCGACCTACATACACAGCGCTTTGGCAACAATGACACGCCGAAAGAGAGGCAGACATTTCGCGAATCATATCAGCATGATCCGTCAAGAGGCTAAAACTCCCGACTCTCCCCGATAGCACACACGTCAAAGACACCCTTCTGAGCGATGCCTTTGATCTCAAGGGCCTGCCTCAGCTTGAGAGGCGGTTCATCCACCGGTTCGCTCGTCAGCGCCCACGCGCCCCAATGCATACCCAGCGCCCTCCTACACTTGGTATCCTGAAAGATCTCGACGGCATCGTACGGACTAGCATGCACAGAACTGTACAGAAAGCGTGGGTGGTATGCACCAATGGGAATCAGACCCAGGTCAAACGGCCCACGCAGCTCTCCTATCTGCGCGAACTGCGGGTTACGCGGCAACTCGTCGAACCCAGGCCCGAGCTCCTCGATGCCCTCCGGGACGCAACGGTAGCCCGTATCGCCGGCGAACCATACCGACTTCCCGCCTGACGTTACCGCCCACGACGCCCACAGCGTACTATCCTTGGTCAGCGGGTTGCGCATCGACCCGTGCTGAGCAGGGAGACAGGAGACGTGGGCGCAGATACGCTCCGTGGCCCGCTCCAGGACGACATCCACATCCTGCCACCAATCTAGCTCGGTCACGGCCGTGATGCCGCTATCGCGAAACCACGCGGCTAACCCGAGACCAACGAAGAAGTGTGCGGAGGGGAACTTGGCGGCGATCTGCTTGATGCCCGGGTACGACAGGTGGTCGTGGTGGTCGTGGCTGATGAAGACGGCATCCACCGCTGGCAGGTCGTCGATCCCGCACGCAGCCGCGGCGAACCGCTTGGGTCCCCGGGTGATGAATTGCTCCTCGAGGACTGGGTCGAACAGCGCGCACAGGCCAGAGGGGAACTCGACGTAATGGCATGCGTGGCCGAGCCAGGTCGTCCGCAGCTTGTTGGCTCGCGAGGGGGCGAAGCTCACGTCGACCCGGGGGATTTGCGCCTTCGTCGTGTCCGGATGGGGAAGTTTGCCTTGGAGACGATATCTAGTGACGGTCAGCCAGTCTATCATATGGGGGAGGGTGCAAGTGTTGGAGATATATACCTCCAGTAGATGAAGCCCGCACGGGCCAGCGATACATTTCGCCAGTGCCCAAAGGAAGGGAAAGGGTTCTCGAACCGAACGGACCGCCCGTTCTTGTCCTTGATGTGATGAGCTCTGGCATCGTCCGGTGCTGTCGCCGACTGGGGCGTCACGGTGCAGCTGTAGGTGCTCATGGCGAGGGCGAGCTTGGGGAATCGTGACGAGCGAAGCGACGATGCGACAGCCCTCATCTCATGCTTGATGTAATTCACTATTTGTATGTACTTTGTCATTACTCTTAATATCAGGATTCCCTTGACGTTATTTATTGAGCTGGTTGGCCAGAAAATGCTCCGATCGGTTCGTCAACCTCCGAGCACCGACTGGGCACACTGCTAGTGACCCAGCTCGACATGCTGGAGCTCAACCCCGGGCACTTGGATTTGTTCATTTTCGTAGGGTGTTTGTTCGTCCGAATCGAAGACGTCAACAATCAGCTTACGAAACTTGCAAGCTACAACAAGCGTGCTGGCATTGCTTCCTTGTTTCCTTGGACCCCTAAGGGGAGAGCCGTGTGTTCGGGTATCCCCCGTGCCCACTCGGCTACACGCACCCCGGCCGGTGGCCCTGTTGTAATCCCCGGTAACCCCGGCAGCCCTACAAGTAAGGTAGTAGTAATACTTGTAGTACTCGTAGCTCTTCGTCGATCGCTTCGGCCGCGCTGCTGGAACAGGGAGTTCATCGAGAACGATGACACTACTTTCAGCGTTGATATTGTGCCTCTTCCGCGAATGTGTGCAACGACCCGACGACGTTTCCGAGACCATTGAGGAACAGCAACGGCTATATTACCACTAATATGTGTATAAATACATGTATATGTCATCTCTAGTTACTTGAGCAGACCCCAAAAACGACGACGGTGAGGTATATCTTCTTCCTGTACATTGTTCTCCCGAATAACACTCAAGAATACCCTCTCCAAGGTGGGTCTACTGATAGAGTAATATTCGATGCCGAGGGAATCTCTCCACTGCTCGATAAGACGAATGATCTCGGCAATAGGGCGTTGACCGTCAGAGTTTATGCCCGGGATGGTGAACCGGATCTGCCCACCGAGCATATCTCGCTCGAGCTGTGCGCCGGGGATGGCGTCGTGGACCCATTCACGCACTCTCTCCATCTCGTCGACGGTTGAGTGAGGCGCCGTGACCAGCACCAGACTCACGTAGTAGTAATTGCTGTAGTTCTCCCGGAGGGCCTTTGTCGTCCCCACGGCGAGGATTCTCTGGGATATGATGGCGGCCCGGGTGGCCAGCGCGTCCGCTTCCTCCATGCTATGTGTCTGTTCGCGGGATGGTCAGAAGACAGTAAAGGTTAGGGGTCATGGTTGAAGTAGGTATGTTCAAGTGCAAACATACTGTGAGGAGGACTGAGCGATCATGCGCAATCTTGCGGATGACTTTCCAAAAGGAACGCTTGGCGACCGCGTCCATAGCAGAAGTGGGCTCGTCCAGGACCAGAACCGGCGGCGTGCCCATGAGGGCAATCGCCAAGCTGAGCTTCCTCTTGTTTCCACCGGACAGCTTGGTCGCAGCTGTTGATGCGTGTGGCGTGAGGTTGAGACTCGCCATCAGGTGGTTGACGTTGCCCTTGACATCTCGGATGCCTTTGATTCGCGCAAAGAATGTCAAGTGCTCCTCCGTGCTCATGAGATCCAAGGCATCGTGCTGGGGACAGACTGTACGGGACAATCCCTCTCGTCAGCCTGCAAAGTTCAAGTTCCCCGCCGTCTTTGACGATGTAGCTACGGCTAGGGGCAAAGACATATGATTCACCTCCTAGATGTCTCTGAGCGTCTCTAGTGCGTGCGTCCTCGCCTCGAAGAAGAATTTTTCCATGGTCGGGTGACAGTTCGGATTGGATGAGATTGACGAGCGTCGACTTGCCGGCACCGTTAGGCCCGATCAGGGCCATGACGTCGCTTTCCGGAAGGCCCAGCGTCACATCGTCCACTGCCTTGTTCGAACCGAACGACTTGCTCAAGTGGAGGGTACGGAGAAAGTCGTCCTCGCTTCGCTCCACGCGTAGTGCTTCGGTTTCGACGTCGTTGCTGACAGTTCCGATGTGCTTTTCCGCGTCGCCATCTGCGCGGACCGCTTTGTTTCGACGGAATAGAGCAAGATCGCCCTCTATCCAGACGACGATCAAGAGGAGGACCGCGACTTGGAAGGCCAGATATAGAATCGGGGTACCAAATGTGTAGATGGAGCCGACCGAGGCCCGTACGCCATCTCGGCAGCCAACCTGCAGAACGTTGAGGACCAAGAGCATGGCGCGAAACACGTTGCCAATGGGCAGAATGATATTGACGCCGAACGTGATGGCTAACAGGATGCTGTCAATCTTGCCAGCATCCGTGTACGACGATATGGACTTTTGATCGTTAGTGACATATACAACCATCAAAGTCAAAAACCAAGGGCAGGGGACTTACGCCAATAGGTATCGCAGAAACGGCGTACATCAAAAGGCTGATGCCCATCATGGCGATGAAAGACTTCAGCGGTCCGTTGACGAAATGCGCTATGACATATCCGAGCAACATGGCAGCCAATCCGTAAAGCATCAAGATCGGAAGCATTATCCAGATGGCAGGGAAAAGGGGAATTTGATCGGCCATAATAGCGGTCACGCCTACCGAAATGGCCACCACAAATATGAAATCGAACAGAGCATACGCTACCCAGAGTGGCCCGCGACGAACGCCGTTGGAATAGCCCAGTGCCCTGACCTTGCGGGCTTTCTCAATGGCCGGGTAGAGTACGAAGGCGGCGGGATAGATGGCCTGAATCAGCGTGACGAAGATGACATATTGAGTGCCTACGTTTTCAGAGCCCTATTCGATTGTGCAATGTTCAGTACCGGTTGTCCTTTCTCGTGTCAGCCAATGGATGAAACTTACTCTTCTAAAATCGGCAAAAAAGGCTTGAGACGTAATGATCTCGACGTTGCCTCGCAACTGGGACCAGAGTGACAGCATTCGCGGTGCCTCAGACGCGCCATACGTTTCGATGTCATAGGCAATGATGGGAGCCTCGCTATCTGAGCCCCAATATATGCCGCCCGGGGTCGCCACTCGGTTTGCGTGGCTTTTGAAAAAATCCATAAACTTCTGAGAGGTTTCTTGGTTTGGTGCAAAAGAGTTGACCTTGGATTGGTTGACGCCTTTCACCTCGAAGAAGCCCTTTTGGACTAGGTCTGCAATCTTGCCCTGCACCAGCTGCGGCGCAACGGGGACCGCGTCGCACCAACCATTATCGGTGCAATCGGAAGAGTAGCTGAAAGAGTAGGGAGTAGGGGAACCCATCAACGGCTGCAGAGGCTCGCATGACAGAGGCTCATAAGCCAAAAGAAGATTTTTCAACTGTGAAGTGATGACGATCGGCAGGACAAGCACGTAAACGTACGGCCACCAGAAACGCTTGAGGATGATGAGCCTCTTACGGAACAGTACCCACACTTGCGCCCAGAAGGGTAGAACTCTGGTAGGGGTCATCTCGAAGCTGGAAGCGTCCTCGGCTGCCTTTGCGGCGTCCTCGAATTCAGGCTCGTCTGCGACGCTGAGAAAAACGTCTTCGACTTGTGGGCCAGCGATGGCAACGTCGGCTACCCCGGCGGCGGAAAATTGCGACAGGAGCGCAGCAGCTGAGTGGGAGTCCGGGGTCAAGTAGACCAAGTTGTCTTGATGGGCCACGGCATCATACGGCACATCGAGCCGGGGAGCCTCATGGGGAACGTATACACGGTAGCCGCCTCCATGCAGTTTCTTCAACTCGGCCGGCGTACCGGAGCAGCGAACCTTACCTTTGGACAGGATGACAATGTGGTCGGCCAAGACGTCCACTTCGTCAAGGAAGTGCGTTGTGAACAGGATGCTTCGCTTTGACCGCTGCTCGAGCAAGATATCCCAAATCACACGGCGGGAGAGCGGGTCAAGTCCCGACGTGCACTCGTCGATGAGGCAGACAGATGAATCTCCGACAAACATGCATGCCAGCTGAAGCTTACGCTTCTGACCGCCACTCAGAGTGTTTGCGAAGCTCCTGCGCTTCTTTCCGAGGTCGCAATCTTCAAGGATCTTCTCCAGGTGCCGGTCCGTCTCTTGACCAGACTTGATCTTGCTCCAGATGGTGAGGTGCTCGCGGACAGTAAGATTGTCCCAAAGAGTATTCCGTTGAGGACATATGCCGATCTGCGCAGGCGTTGCGCCAAGCTTGACAGAGCCAGCGGACGGGCTGATTAGACCAGCAATCATGTGGAGAGTTGTGGTTTTGCCAGAGCCATTGGGACCGACGAGGCACAGTATCTGGCTACGGTGGCCTTGGAGATTGACGCCGTCGACCGCTTTGACAGTCTTCCGCTTGCCACAGCAGAACATGCGTTCCAGAAGGTTGGGAACGAAGGATTTCTTGAGATCCGAGGTCTCGGCAATGACGCCAGAGGCTGTCTCGCTCCCGTCAGCGAAGGACCTACTGCGGAAATCGATTCCGTGCATGAAGTGCTCGACAATCATGGCAAGAACTGGGTAGATGATGATCTGGAGGACAAGGAAGCCAAGCATGGTCGCCTGAGTAACACCGTACTGCGAGTTGAGGTTGTAATTTGCCTGAGGCGGCCGGGTAAAGTCAGCCGGCTGGTTGGCCATCTCCCACAGGCACATCTGCTGGAAGAAGAAGACAAAGTTGGAGCTGGCAAACAGGAGGGTCAACGGGATGACGCCCTCGGGCCCGGGCGGCGGTGGACCCTGGAAGCTGTACGCTTGGGCAGCAACAGACATGAGGAGAAAGCCGCCAACGACATAAATGGCAGATACCCGCGACTTGGTGAAGAAGGATGCCGCAAACAAGGTCGAGCTATTGACGGCCAGGCCTTGCAAAATCTGCCATCCGATGAGGGCACCCACGTTGGAGCTGACGAACAGAACTCGCCACTGCACAGCGCCAAGGCCAATGAAGCACGGCAGACAAGCGAGATTGTGCACGATGAGAGAGCTGAGGACTCTGGCAACGGAAGCGCTGCGGCCACCCATGGCATCGACGAGCTGCGACATGCCGGACTCTCTCTCCGAGGTGATTCGCGAGGCGAAGGCGTAGATGATGAACCAGTAGCAGGCAAAGATGGCAAACCCGAAGATCTGGCCTATGGTGCCGATGTTCATCCTCCTCGTCGACGCATCTTGGTCGCCCTGGGTTTCACGAGTGAACATGAAGGTCTCGGGCCGTACCGTGTTGTTGGTAATGGCGTTGTCGATGGCAAGCTGGATGGGCAGGAACACGCTCTCCTGACTGCCTTTGTGCTCCTTGGGGCTGAAGGAGGCCTTCTGAAGCGCAGGGTCGCCGCGGATGGTGTACTGCCAGGTGTGAGTGCCGTTCTTGGGCGAGGCGATGTCGATGGAGCCATTCGTCTCCGGGGAGTCCCAGAAAGTGATGGCAGCTTGGCAGTCGCTGACGCCGCGAAAGTTGACGGGACAAAGTTTTGGGAGGCCATCTTGGGAGTCGAGGAAGTGAAGCGATTTCTTGTCAAAGGATCTGGTCAAGGTCTCGATGACCCAGTCCACGTCTGGGCCCAGAGTCGGCTTCCTGACAATGGCGAGCTTCTTGCCGTCGGCGAGGACAAAGTCGGCGATAGGGCCGGGCGTCCCAACGCCGGCAGGGCTCTTGTAGGAAATCCAGCCGGGGATGGAAATCAGAACGGCGAGGATGGCGAGTGGAAGGCCGTATGTGAAGATGAGGAAACTGATGGGCCGGCGGACTACGGTGGCCAGCAGGTTCTTGTGTACCAAGGCGCCCGTCTGTCGCACGAGGCGCCGTGCGTACCCAGGCCCGGCAGCCATGGTCTTGTGGGCGGGAGAGTGGTGTCAATGGGAGCAGCAACAGCGCAGTGCAAGGTCTGGTCGATGAATGGGGGCTACGAACGCGCCTTTAACCCGAACATGGCCCATGATAGAAAAGAAAAGGGTTGAACTTGTTGTCGTTTCTCATAAGTATTAATAGATTCGACATGATATAGTTGTCCCGGATGTATGTATTATGTATGTACGTATGGGGATTCGTGCAATCCAGCATGATGACTGACTACCCCAACCCTGCCAGCCCCGAATCGGGGGAACTTTTTTCACCTCGGCTTGCAGCCTTGCACCGCTCTTTTATGACTGGGTCGTGGCATCAAAGATCCAACTGAAGACGCGGTTGCGAGAAGATCGTCAATGCCGGCTGCACGTGTACCCCATCTAATCAGCGATTAAT
Organism: Torrubiellomyces zombiae; assembly: GCA_018831705.1. Classification (NCBI taxonomy): domain Eukaryota; kingdom Fungi; phylum Ascomycota; class Sordariomycetes; order Hypocreales; family Ophiocordycipitaceae; genus Torrubiellomyces; species Torrubiellomyces zombiae. Next base: position 61,006 of record JADHZA010000062.1, on the reverse strand, counting down.
CCCTCGCGGGCTCGGGCGTTGGCCGATGGTTAGCCCTCGGGGCCACGTACATGCTTGCAATAACCACATAACAACATACACTGCGCCAGACTGGACGCGCGTTCCTCTTTACAAGTAGTACGTCACTACCCCGTATCGAACTGGCTGGAGCCAACATGGGCGGTCGGACTCGTTGGCCCACGCTAGGAGTATCATGGGTTGCTATGGGAAATGGGATGAATAACGCCGCGCTTGGTTTTACCACTGCTAGTAATGATAACCAGTGGCCAGACGGCAACCAACACAATGGCAATTGAAAGGATTCCGGGGCCTTCAAACGTACGCCGCGGGGAGCTTTATTTTGCGGAGCAAGTCCGTGCTTTCTGTATGTAATACAGGGTACCCGAATCCTTTGACATGATGTCATCACACAAATGATAGTGACATGAAGACACGCCGTGAGCGGCACATGCTTGTATATCAGGAAAATGGTATTCAGATTCTATGCTTGATGCACTATAATCCTGCGACGAAATGAATGCCATTCCTCGAGTATAGCGCGCCATCACATTATGACGACTAGTCGGATTGCCACCGCAGATACGACTGGACTTGAACTAGGGCCGCGTCAGGCTCCCGAACCCTTCATCCTTGTCTGATCCCGACTGGAGGTGCGCCAACAGGTGAGTTGAGTAAGAAACTACTTCGTCTCGGGGACTGAAGCGCCGCAATCGACCCGAAGAGATAAAAGGCTGCGGAAAACAACGGCCAGTATTCAGTATTCCATACGACAACTCCTCCGACCAACAATGAAGTAAAAGTTCAGTCAAATGGTCCACGAAGGAAACAGGGTAGGGTCACCACGTGGTTCCCAGGACAATGATGGTAGCCCCTTTTTGCAAGTCACAAACGTTAGACGCCTATCTCTCGATGGATCATAAGGATCAGGAATGACATCAATGGTTTGTAGTCACGTAGTCTAAGCCCTCGTAATCGGTGAGATATCTTCCAAGGTTCGCAGCCGCACGGTACACGTAGCTGGGAGCATCGACCATGTCGCTTCAAGTGCCGCCTTCTGACGTGATGTTCGCCATCTCTCTGAAGACGGAAGTCGCTGCCATCTGGGATATTCACCTCTGACGTCGGGAGGTAATGCGACCTAGCCTCGTAGGCAAGCATGAGTCTGGATCTTCGCATCACTGCTTCCGACTTCGTTGCTTTTCCCAACATGTTAGTGCCTTTCGGCCATGAGGTTACAGTTCACCTGACATTGGCGAACCCATGCTCAGGTGACAATACGCTAAGGGACCTGACCTGACAATGGGTCCAGAGCTGACCTGACACTAGAAAAGTGGGGCCGGAGTTTTTCCGGAGATATCCCGAGGATAACCCTAACCCTATCCTTAACCCTAACACTATCAACCCTACTAACCCTAACCATAACCCTAACCATAACCCTAGCCCGACGCTAGCCGTGATTATTAATCACGACCTCGGCTATTATCGGCTTATCCTTAGCGTATTGTCACCTGAGCATGGGTTCGCCAATGTCAGGTTGACTGATTCCTCTTCGGCCATCTGCGTCCGACATAACATTGCACCCACGAATGGCATATAGGGTCCATTTTGGTTGGGCATGGCTGACCAGGTTGGCACTTTTTATTCACGCGCATACGTAACCATATTGCAATGCTACACGAAGCTGAGAACCGTTATCGGCCGCCCCATCATCCCCCGAGCCACTGATGGAATCGCAGACCACGCCGAGCAGGATTGCCCTGAAGTTCGACAAGTGGCGGATTCTGTTCCACCAGCAGAGCGCCATCCATGGCGCAGGCAGAGTGGAGTATCGTCACCCACGAGGCGGGTGAGCGTTGAGAACTGCCGTGTTGGCGTACCTGACAAGGGGGTGCGAGCCTGGCTGGTCGTACTCGGCGGCTTTCTCAACTTCACGTTTGCTTTCGGTACGTCGCAAAGTCCAGAGTCAGCTTTGAGGACTGGTTTCCTGCTGAACGTAGACCAGGTCTCCTCAATGCCTTCGGGACGTTTCAGGCTCTTTACGTGTCCAGATGGAAGGATCTGGGTACCTCGACGATAACTTGGATCGGCAGCGTGCAGGTAACTGGTCTCCTGCTCGTCTAGCAAATCGCGATGGAACGGCTGACGCCTGACAAGCTCTGCATTGCCTTTGGAGGAGGCTTCATCTTCGGGCCTGCGTTTGATCGATGGGGAGCCAAGCCACTACTGGTTCCCGGGACTCTGTGTTGCCTTGCTACAAGTCTGTTGCTGGCCATGTCGACCCGATTCTAGCACCATCTCGTCGCCCAAGGCTTCCTCTTTGGCATCGGCATTGCCTTGTTGTACGAAGCATCGCATCGTCCCGTCCCGAAGCGACCATGCTCTGGCTGACTCAGAAGCACGCAGATTCTATCCCACCACCGGTGCCATAACGGAATGGTTCGAAAAAAGGCGAGGTCTGGCTCTCGGTATCGCCATTGCCGGTGCTTCGGTCGGTGGCGTGTGCTGGCCCATCTTCATAGACTATCTTTACGGCCGTTTCACCCTGGGATGGAGTCACGTCATCATGACACTGACGTCTGCCCCGGCGCTGATTGCATCTTGCTTCCTCATCAAGGAACGAAGGAATATGGCCGGACATGACCCTTCCGGGAAGCATGCTGCGCCCGCGCAGGTGACTTTCAGAGCCGCGTTCGATTGGCGCTTCCTGTGGCTCAGCGTCGCGGTGACAATTCTTTATGCCGGCATGTCGATACCCTACTTTTTCATTCCACTGTATGCAATGACCCATGGTTGCGACAACTCGACGGCAGGCAGACTTTTAGCATATACTTACTGTGGCTCCTTTGCGGGAAGAATAGCGGCTGGTTGGGTTGGAGACCACTTTGGATGGTTCGTCGAGACAACTTGGCCAATCTTATATACCAGCCTAACCAAAGTTCCACAGTTTCAATGTTCTCTCCTCGATCGGAATACTTGTGAGTATTTTGACCGCTTGTTGGATACGGATGACATCTGTGAAGACAATGATTGCCTTCGCAATCCTCTTCGGCTTCTTTTCAGCAGGTTTGATGCCTCTTGGCTCAGCCTGCGTCGCCCGGACGACCCCAAACATGCGCTTCATCGGCCTCCGTATCGGCACCATGATGACCATCTCCTCACTGGGCGCCCTCGGCGGTGGACCCTTAAGCGGCTGCATCAAGGATCTCTCGTCCAGTTGGGCCGCCGCGCATGCCTTTGCTGCATCCGTCACACTTTTGGGTTCGTTGATCCTGTTTGCTGTGCGCTTAACGTGGGAACGCCGGCTCCTCGCCAAGTATTGAATAGTCGTATGAACGTCATGGTGGAGTGGTTTAGACATTGTATTATCAATACCCTTATAGAGTAGATATTAGCGACCATGCCGCATGTGTCCTTGTTTACCTCCGTGTGTGCTGAAATTGATGTTTCGCGATCAATGTGCTTGAAAGAATCCTGGCTGAAGGAGAACAATCCAGTCGTTATGTGATATCTATTCTTTTTCATTGATCTTCATGTCAGGATATACAATGAGGTTCCGAACGTGTAAGTATGTCACCAAACGTCAACAAGGGCATATCATCTAACCGGCAGGAGACAGCTCAGGCCACAGCAGGTGCAAAACATTTGCCTGTTCGATCTCACCCCTGTCACCTCTTGCGGCCTTTGACAGCCCTTCTATCATAGTCTTCAGCACCTTGCTCCTCTCCCCAGTGCGCGTCTTCGAGGCAGTCCATGACGACGGGGTTCACAAACACGTGATGCTGCAGACCACCTCTAAAGAGAACTTTCATCATGTTCACGCGGGAATAGAGCGACCACGAGTCGATTCGGGCGCTGTGGTTGCCTAGACGCAGCTTGCATCTGTACCCGTATTCGGCCTGGCCGTCCTCTGTGCGCTGCGAAGCTGGTACACGGGCGTCCTTTTCAGGAATGTATAGAGCGGTGGAGTAGAAGGGACCGACACCTCGCTCCAGAGACGTGACGACGCTGTTGAGACTTTCGCGCAAGTCGCGACGTTCCTTGCGTGAGACGGATTTGGCGCTCAACTTGGCGAGCTCGCGCACACGACCGATGAGCCTTTGCGGATCGTAGGACAGTTGGAACGGCTCGCCGGTTTCCTGTTCGTGGTTGCGGGAGGACTCAAATATCAGGGCGATGCATTGCCCTGCGTTGGACTGGACTTCGGTGTCGCTACTGTCGAGTTGATCAACGAAGGCGTCTATGGCAGTGTCTGCAAAGTCGGAGAAGTCATCGACGTGACTGGCGACGAAAGCCCAGCCCATCAGGGCGGCGGACACGACGGCGCCATTGTCGTGCGCCTCCACGCTCTCGCCATCGCTTTGAATGATGTCGATGAGATACTCCATCACGTCCAAGGCAGCCTCCTCAGCGCCGCCGCCGTACAACACTGTCATGCAAAGTGCATAGATGGCGTAAACTTGGCACAGCTCGTCATCATCGTCAACCAGGATCTGCTTGAGCATTTTTTCCCCAGTTTCAAACACCTCGATATCCTCCGCGGTCCCCACGGTCAGACAATACGCTTGCAGACTAAGCAGTCGTTCTCTAGCCGTGGCTCCACGATTCGCATCCTTCAGCAAGACCTCAGCCAGCGAAGAAGCCGCGGGCTCAAGCCAAACATGGGTGTCAGGAGTGTAACGCGTTCGGAGAACCTTGATGTAAGTCTCTAGGAACTGTTCGCGTGTCTCTGTGTTGTTGTGTTTCTTGTCCTGGAGCTTGTCGATAAGGGTTTGCGCATCAAACGAGGAGCCCGCTTCGTCGGGTGTCACGGCTCCCGACCCGGAAGAGTGGACGCTCGACATCATGTCGTCAAACTCGAAGTCGCCGTCGTCCTCATTGTCGCTTACATCCGAAGTTACACGGCTGTGGTTGGCGGAATGGGTAGGCGACGTCAAAAGAGAGGCCAAGGGCGAGTCTGAGCTGCGTGGCGTGACGGTACCAGAAATGCGGCCGGACTTTTGTGCCTTTCGCGACACCGTCTTACCATTGCCCTTGAGGGCCTTGACTCGGGCGTGATTCATCTTGGAAAGCGCTCTGACGAGCCCGTCCAAGTGTCGTGGTAGGAGGCGGGCCTAGGCAGGGTGGCGACAACTTCAAGCGTCGTTTCAATCAAGTGATTTGAACAAAATGATTAATCAAACAGGGATATGTGGGGTGAACAGTGCCGTTGTCGGTAGACAAGATGGCAGTCTTTGGGGTCGGGGCTGTATTCTGTCAAGAGGGTGTTCGCAATCTGTTGCGCTGATGGAAGCCGAAGTAATGTGCTTGAGCCGTCACGTTGGAAGGTCTTGAATGAGTCATAAACTCCATGGGGACTGGGCAAGAAAAGTGCGTGTGGCGGCGCAGACAATATCAATGATCAGTGTCAGGGGTGCAGGTTCAGCGTGGAATGCAGAAGAGCAGTAGAAGGAAGTGTTATTACCGGGAGTCTGGGTTTGGGACAGAGGGGGATATTTGAGGTTTCCGAGGGAGGCGAGAGATGATGGCGGCTGCAGTGCGTGTCACGAGCCGGCCAAGGTTAGGGTTAAATGTCACTAGTAAATACGTGCGTCGGGCCATAGGCGATAAGCTTACTAGGTACGGTAAGCCGTAGCAGCTCGCAGCGCCACCGACAACTCACCGTACAGCGCGGGCGAGTGCCCAGTCAGGCAGCAGCCACGGTGAGCGAGGACGGTCTTCTATTAGTCCAAGGGAGGTCGTCTAGGTGGTCCGCTGATCGCAAACTCATCACGACAAGAAGTGCTAATGTAATTGTGCCGTGAGAGGAGCATCGTCACCGGTAGTTTCGGTTGACGCTTCGCATTATCACCGACTACCGCCGTTGCCTTTCTGTCTGTCGTCTGAGTTTTCCAGAACTCCACGAAGTCATGCAATCTTATTTGATCAGTGACAGTGTGGATGATGAATGTCGTGTCATAATTATTATCCCCTGTTCACTTATGCGAGAAGCAATCGGCTTCCTCTGACTGGTTGGAATACATCGGCGAAATTCGTACACGGTTGATGCGAAGCCGAATCAGAGTGAGTTACATCATCACCAACATCAAGGCTATCTCTCCCTCTTGTTGAGGGGTAATATACGTTACGACATGGCGGAAAAGGGAAGGAGCCCTGCCATTACTATCAGCTTTCCGAGTGGCGAGATGTGCACAATCTCCCAACTGCCAGTATCTAGATACTAGTTCGTACTTGGTAACGAGTAGGAGATTAGCCGCCCGCCAAGGAGCGCATAGACACCCAAGAACTCATGCAAAAATTACAAGTTCGATAGGCCTGCTCGCGAAATCGTCAGGTATCACCGTATCATAACTTATCAAGAGAGTAGCTGGCTCAAGTAGGTGCTATTACTGTAGAAACCTAGTCAAATCTGCATCGTAGCGAGTGGGCCTGCGCCGCAAGCAGCCTTGGCATGTTCGGGGCATCACGAGGAACCATGCAAGGCCTTACATTAAGCCGCGGTAGCTGGGCGTTAGCGCACTCAATCCACTGGAGTCGGCTTGCTTCGGGGAGGTCCCACTGCAGGCACTGGCCGCGTGATCGGCCATCCACCACGGCAGCAGGTTCTACTCGCGACAGCTGAGGCACATCCGTGTCTACCGCAGGAGCTCGCCACTCTTCTAAAGGGTCACATACTTGTATGCTTCGAAGCTTTCATAAGAGTCCATGTCTTGAGCTTTGCACTGGCACAGCATCAGGCAGCATCTTCTGAATCAAGGTCACGGCTCTCAGGTACATATTTGTGAGTACATGTACTGGAGCAAGTACCTAAGGGTCGAATCACCCAGGCCCAGTTTAAAGGTCAGTGCAGCAGTACCCAAGGTAGCCTCGGGGGAAGACCAGCTTGGACCGCCCGCCTCCAGGTCCCTGTCCTTTCGACTACCGTCGTCGTCTCGTCAAAGATAATACAATAATCGACCAAGAGGAGTATTGCGTCGCGAACAACGGCCAATTATTACTTTCTTGAGAAGCACATATATGCCACTCTCACAGTTGCCTGCGAAGTTGGACCCCCCACTACTTCACCTTGGTAGGTAGGCGGCCGTCATCTCCGGGTAAGTGTTGTCATTGTCAGTCGCACCGACCCTCGTCAACAAAGCTGTCCTCGGATCACCAACAGGAGGGTGATACCCCTCTGGCGACGATTTCCGAACTCGATTCGCCTTCTGTCCTCGTCAATTCGGTCGCTCCCGCTACTTTTTGGCCCTTTGCACTCCTCTCGCGCGCCCGGACGTCGCGGTTGATCGGCTTGGACTGCGTTGGGTGTCGCTAAAGCCATTTCCATTCAGCTGCTAGCTCGCGTCTGGGCACGCTCCAAACACGACTTAAACAAGCATCTTCCGACCGGCCTGGGACTTCTGTTCTCCTTCACAATCCATCCACATATCACGCCGCGTTATGACTAGTCGTTCTCGACAACGTGCTTCCTCCGTCCTGTCAGACTCAGAGCCCTCTCCCGAAGCTTCCAGTCCCCCTCGAAGCCGAAATACATCTATTTATATACCCGACAATCGCTTCCCTGACGAGAACTTCTCGCCGCTATATTCTACTCTGGACCATACCTCCGACGCAAGTGACGGCGTTGTTCGCCCGTCACGATCCTACATAGCCCGTGGATCGTCGTGCCACCACAGCCCGGGTATGGACGATCGTATATTAGGAGATCAGGCCAGCGGCTGTTTGCCTTCCTTCTCCAGAGCCTTCAATGAATATCTTGCCCCCGCAGACCTAGGCGACGGGGAGAGAACCACTGAGGACAGGTTCTATATGCCGTCGTACCTCAAGGCCAACACATACGTTCAACAACTTCGCAGCGCGTACCTCGACAGGGCTCAGGCAAGAAAAGAGTCACGACTCACTGGCAGCAAAGCCAACATGAACGGAGCCAAGCACTCTCATTCCTTGTTACCATCTGGGTCTCACCGGGGTCTGTCTCACAACATTATCGAACGACCACCACCGGCCGATGAGAGGTTGTTGGATCCATTGCCAACGAGATGGAACAAGGATGACTCTTGCCCAGAACTCGAAGTGCACCAAGACGGTTTTACAATCAAATGCAACAAGTCCAAAAGCACGAATAACGAGCGCGATCTTAGTGCGTCCGCAATACGTGCCGATCACTGGATGCCGCCACAATGTGGAATATATTACTTCGAGGTGCAGATCCAATCCAGCAAGCGAGATGAGTACGTGTAAGCGGCAGACGTGCTCTCTTCGATATGAACACACGCCTGAACCCCCTGACGCCATTTCGACGACACTGACTAGATGGTAGATCCAACATTGCCATTGGCTTCATGACCAAAGCGGCCGCGACGTCGCGGGCTGTAGGCTGGGAGCCGGAATCATGGGGCTATCATGCTGACGACGGCCATTGCTGCGCGGGCCAACGCACCGGAAGGGCGTACAGCAACCCCTACGGGTCCGGAGACATCATCGGTTGCGGCGTCAACTTCCAACATCGCACCGCCTTCTTCACCAAGAACGGGGTGAAGCTTGGTACGTTCAACGCATGACTGGGCAGAGATAACAAGAGGCTGACACATCCATTCTCAAAGATACTGCATTTCATGACATCAATAAGGAGCAGATATATCCTGCCGTCAGCCTTAAAAAGTTTGGCGAGCAAATTACCGTCAACTTCGGACAGCATCCATTCGTGTACAACATTGATGAGCTCATCAAGGCGCGTTCTCTGCATATACCCATTGCTGATTTCAGCGCAGATCATACTGACCTCCGACTAGGATACGCAAGCCAAGGTTCGCGAGGATATTGATGCCACAAGCATACAGAACTTGGATCGCGACAATACCGACACAGGTCTCGTTCAAGCATTGGCTCTGCAGTTTCTTCAACATGATGGTTATGTCGAAACTGCTCGCGCCCTTGCCGAAGAGCTGAGAGAAGAGAAGGAGGCTTTGAACCTGGACCCCGATGCGACCATTGAAGGCATTAATATCAAGGACGATGAGGATGCCAATAACAGGCAGCGTGAGTTCCCTCGATCTTGGGCGAAAAGCCCTTTTTCCCGGTGGGTTGAGCTGACTCTCCACAGGCATTCGAAGGGCCGTGTTGGATGGGGACATTGACCGGGCCCTCGAGTACACCGAGTTACATTACCCGCAGGTGCTTCGAGACAATGAGGAGGTACATTTCACGCTTCGATGCCGTAAATTCATCGAAATGGTTCGACGGGCAGCGAAATTGAGAGGCGGCTCAGAAAAGCAAGGCACCCAGCAGGAGCGTGCTGTTGCCAAGGGCTCTCAGGTCCAGGAGATGGATGTCGATACTAATGGCGACAGCAGATCAACCTGGAAAGGCAACAAAAGCATGCAAGGGCATGCCAAAGACGCAGAGCTTGCTAGACTCGAACAGGGCATGCTGGCGTATGGGCAGTTCATGGGTGTCCAGTATGCCAATGACCCGCGAAAAGAGGTCAGCAAAGCCTTGAGCGAGATCTGGGCCCTGGTCGCCTATTCGGACCCGTTACAAGAGCCTCAAGTGATGCACCTTCTGGATAAGAAGGGCAGAGCGGCCGTGGCCGAGCAGCTCAACGCTGCGATTCTATGTAAGTTGGACCTGTCTCCGCCAAGGTGGCTGGCTATCTGGGTGACAGTCTGTTTTGGGATCGCCTGAAAGTTTTCTAACGTGAACGTAGCTTCATTGGGGAAATCCTCGCGATCGGCGCTGGAGGAACTGTACTCGCAGACGTCCGTCTTGCTCGATGATATACGACAAGACGGAGGGGCTGGTGCCTTTGTGTCGATCGACGACCCCTTCAACAAGGTGAAGGGCCGTGCCGTCTGAGCGTGGTATGGGCTACAGGGTGGGTGATGCAGGACGTGGAGCAGCGTGTATTCCCTACTGGGCGAAGTCGGTAGGCATTGTTTATTCAACGGTGTTGGCGGCGTTGTCGGGAGTCTTTTGCTACCTGGTTAACCGCCGACGGGTCACTACCGTAGCGAGCATGAGGAGATGGCTGGGGGTATGATTAATAGTCTAGGGACTCTTGCAGAGGCGCTCAAATTGATTGCCGTCCTCTGGCCACTGTGCTCTGCCTCTATCGTTGTCGCCGTACGCCGCGTCGATTCTATGCGGCAACTCATGTCTATTGTACACTCGCCGGCCAACACCGTTCATATAGTCTGTGCCTGTGCCTCACGAGATTGTCGAATCCTTCCAGGGCATTTCTCAAGCCGCCCTGGCTCGCGTCCTCCCACCGTACAGCCAAGTCATGATCCATGATGAGCCACGTATAGGCAAAGACGTCGGCGTCAAACTCGCCCGGCTCTTGGCGGCCAAAGAACCAGTCCTCCTCGCCGAGAAGAGTAGACAGCGCAGAAAAGGCGGAGCCGGCGTCGGCGTATATCTTTGCGGGTGAAAGGACGGGTTGACGCGTCGTCTGCAGGATTTCGGCGACAGCGGCTGAGCGCAGGTTGTGGAGGAGCGGGCGCGAAAGAAGAGGCGAAGAAGGAAGGTAGAGACGACAGAGAAGGTCGCTGTTTGCTGGCAAAACGTACAATGCGTGTAGCTGAGATGTTTGGTATCCCGTCAGCATTTCACATGGACCTCCTTGACTGAATAAGTGGTGCAGGACTCACCCAAGCAGGTCGGATATTCTGCGTCAGCAACGCGGTATAAGCTTCCGTTCGCAACGACGTCGCCGCGTCTGTTTCTGCCTTGCCGGCTCGCTCCCTCGCATACCGACCGATAGCACCGCCGGTCAAAGGTCGACCGTCGTCGGAGGGCGGTAGCAGAAACGGCAACGAGCCCGACGGAGAGGCGTGGTTGTTCGAAGGCGCAAGGTCGACCTGGATCCCGACGATGCGGAGATATGTCTAGCGACAGTAAGCCTTCTCTTCGTTTGTCTCTCCACAACCTCGGTCAGCCGTACCTGCCACTTCAAACATGTCGGGTTGAAGCTTGGTCGGCCCCTGCGCGCGGCATCGGGATGGGCAAAGATGTAGAGAAGTGGGCGTGGGCGGATTCGGTCCGGCGAGCGTGCGGGAAGGGACTCGGCATCGTAGGTGAGGACGGGGACGCGCTTGAACAGCGAGCGTATGGGGGCCGGTGCGGCGAACCAGCTGTGTGATGGCTCGGTGGCCATGAGGGAGGGAGAGGAGTTTAATTTGTTGCGGGGGAGGTTGTCATCATGCGGCTTGGATCGGGTACTGGCTGGTGAGAACTGGGGTTGGTGGCTGTGTTGAAGATCGGGTGGAAGAGCGAATTGTGTGAAGCTGTCGCGGCTGCGAGCGCTGTCACTATGAGGTAGTTACAGGTAGATCTGTCGTTCAACTTTTATTGTGGGGCGGAGTTGGGGGAGGCTTGGCTCGTGTCATTGGTCAATAGCGACTGAGGCGTGACGTTGACGGCGCCTAGGTATGAGATGAACCATACGGAAGATACAAGTAGCCAAAGTTGAATCTGCCCTGCGCCTCGAGTTCATGTGTAAACTCGTAATTACATTTGGATAGTATAGAATCATTCTCTCTGATATTACCTCCGTTCTCCCATCGCGCTCTCATCTACTCTAAAATGGACCGTCTTCCAATGGGCATAGACGGCAGACACGTGGGCAAAGCAGCAGGTAGCGCATATAAATAGATGGACAGCATGGCTGCCAGACGGAGCAATAAGGTTGCGCGCCTCTCATCGCACTTCATCGTTGCCTGCTTCCTCCCCGTCGACATGTGAAGGCGATACATCAAGTATGTACTACGTGTAATACCAGTCATTATAGATAATTTCCACGAGTACGTATGTAGTCCCCCCAGGCTGCCGCCAAGGCACAACCAGGGGCGGAGCCACCACTGTTGCACCAGCGCGTGTTGGGCGATGGATTCGTAGCCTCCAAACCAGGCTGCCGCCTCGCCTCGCCTCGCTCAAACGCGGAGAGTCGGTTGGTTCGTCGCTCTTTACTCTTTATTTAAATCTGCTAGGGTTCTTCCCTGACACGTCGCGGACAAGCCATCCCATTTTCTCCGTTGTCCGTGTCGCGCGGGCTCGGTATCCGAAGGCTACTAGTCATAGTGTATGTGTACTCAGATGAGGCGCCGTCTGTTTCCGTCACTCGGCGGCCCTTGTGAGAGGCTATTTTGCCCTTCCCCCTCTTCCTCTCTACCTAATACTAGTATGTACTAATACCACAGTGACTAACAGTGCTAGTATGTACTACGGCTCTCTCCACCCCCAAAGGATGGGAGACTCCCACCTCCACCCCGGCACTGAAGGGGTTACCCTGACCCCACAATTAGTCCAACGGGCGGCTCAGAGGGCCGGGGGGGAGGAGCCATTGTACAGTGTAGTGTCCAGTAGGGTTCGCACTTGTATGTAGATGGAAGCACGAGAAACCCTCGAGACCGTCTGCAAGTAACTAACTAGATGCCCAACCGTCCCCCATCGCCATTCGGCCACCACTAGCTTCCTCGTCGCCCATTTTTACTTTTCATCCTCTCTCCCTCTTCTTCTTCTTCTCTTCCTCCGCCCCCTCCCTTCTTTGGATCTGTCATTCACCCTTCACTCTCTCTCCCTTCACGACATTGTGTTACGTACACTGGCTTCTCGACTTCAAGCCTCGCGAGACAGGGGACGTCGTCATCGGGAAGCGTCTTCAACCCACGCGACACCTTGCCACAAGCAGGTGCGGAGAAGCACCCCCACAGACTCCCTGGACCCCAGGCCATTGTCCGTCACGAGCCGTTTCTCATCTCGCTATTACCTTGTCCACTCCGTCTCTCTCTTTCATCTTCGGCCACAACTCAAACTTGTCCTGTCGTTCTTGTCTCGACGATCCGAACACGCGCATTCCGCAGCGTAGACGATACGCTCGCCAACCTCGTCCCTGCTCATCATGGCCTCGTCGGTGGCCTCGTCAATGCAACAGTCACCCGCCAATCTGCCGCCTGCCGTGCACACGGCCACCACGAGACCTGTCCCCGTGCCGCCGCCTGCGCCCGTGCGGGGGAACCCATCGTCGACGGCGTCGTTCCTCAAGGATGTGAACCTCGTCGCTGAGGCGGCCAAGCGCGCACAAGTCGCCGTCATGGTCCGTGACTTTGAGCAGTGCGGTCTGAAATAGATACACGGATGCCTCGAGTCTGATCGCGCCACTTTGGCCAACGGGTTGTCGGCAAGAGGGTCGCTCCGGAGAAGGGAACGCCGAGGGAGAGAAATAGAGATGGGAAGTGTATCGAGATCGTGGGGAGGTGGGCTCATTCATGGGATCGGGCCTGCAGCGTTCACGGCGTAAGGGGCATATCAACTGGTTCTTCGCTTTTTCTTTTATCGGGCTTCCCATGTACTCCACGCATTCGTATTCTATTGCTGCTCGACGTCCCGACAACAATCTGCGCCCTCGGATGCGCAGACTCAGCCTCAGGAGGATTGGAGAGAGCCGTCAGCAGGCGAGGGCTCGTGTACACGCAAGTACTACAGGTGCAGAGAAATTATTATACCCCCGTCCACAAGGACGTATCTTTGAAATGGTTTCCCCCTGAGAAAATTTGAAGGAAGAATTGATGACGGTGCGTCCATGCGTAATGAAGTCAACGCGGCTGAGACTGGGGGCCACAGACAAGGCTCTGACCGCTGAAGCCCTGGAAATGCGGGAGGGGCATGAACCGCCGAGAGCGCAAATGCCGAGGCTCCACGGCCGGGTTCTGGGCCGTGAGACTTGTAGTACAGACATACTCCGTACTGGGAACAACGGCACACAAGACGTCGTGATATGGCACCACTACGTACGACGTGCTGTGCGGTCACACAGAATACGACGTGGGGTCTCATTTACACACGCATAGATATGACAAGTGGACTGTGCTGAGCATGATTCTGCTCTCCCCCCTCCTCCATGTGAATGCTACGGCGTAGTGTTAATACTTGCACAAGTAGGACGGGCCTGACTAGGATTCCCCAGCCCCGGGTTTGGGGGTGCACTGACGCTACCTATGTAGTACATAATACCGCCTCGGGCACAAAACCGTTACAGATATGTCGTTGAACCGAACCGGACGGACGGACGGACGTCGAGTCTGAAGCTTACTACCCGGCACGCGTGACTTGATCGTAAAAACGAAGAATCGCAAAGATATGACGAATCCGTTCTCACTTGACATGATTGCTTAACTCCCTGTCCCCCCTTATCCGTCACGATCAAACCACCTCCGTTTGCGCCGACACAGGGAAGGAACTACAACCACCAAGCTCCGGCGGGGGCGACAACCTCCCCCCCACCAGAATTCCCATCACCACTTTCTGCCCTCGTCCTGCATCGTCACCAACCTCATCCCATCCTCCTCCTCCAGCATCTTAAACCATGTCTTCCTCACCAGACCCCAATCGTCTCAACAACACCTTCGCCAATCTGCCGTCCTCCGACCACCCCTCCCAATGGGACGCCTTGTACCGCGAAAACTTCCATCCTTGGGACCGGCAGGGTCCTTCGCTTGCCCTCTACGACCTACTTCTCCAGCGACCGGATCTCGTCCCCCCCGTTGACCAATCGCAAGACCGTCGTCCATCCGCCCTCGTTCCCGGCTGCGGTCTCGGCCACGACGTCCTCCTCCTCGCCTCCTTTGGCTACGACGTCTGGGGCCTGGACAGCAGTCTTGACGCCGTGCGCAGGGCCGAGTCGAACCGCATCGAGGCCGCCAGGGATGGGCTGTACAGCACGGTCCATGAGGATGTCGACAGCGGCCAGGTGCGCTGGGTACATGCTGATTTCTTCGACGATGCTTGGTCGAGAGGTATCGGCGGTGGCACCTTTGATCTGATATTCGACTACACGGTACGCCGGCTGCCTTTACTTTACTTCAAAACTCGGTACTGATGCGGTCTAGTTTTTCTGTGCATTGCCCCCCGAAATGCGTCCGAGATGGGCGAAACGCATGTCCGAGCTCATTCATCCCTCTGACGGCCGGCTCGTCTGTCTCGAATTCCCATCGGGGAAACCGCTTTCCGAGCGTGGTCCGCCCTGGGGCGTGAACCCCGAGGTGTACGAGGCTCTGCTCAACGCCCCCGGTGAAGATATCAGATATAATCAGGACGGGACCGTTGTGGAAGAAGCGAGCCCCAGACCTCGCGACCACGCGCTACATCGGCTCAGCATCATCAAGCCTAAACGAACACACCAAGCTGGTGCCAACGAAGACGGGACGGTCCGCGACTTCATCTCCGTCTGGACACGGTGACAGGAGGACATGATTTGTTTTCCCCATTCGGTCTTGGACCATTTGTACATAAAAACCTCTACATGTGAATATGCGAAATTTCGTGGTAAGGTCGTTACAAGACTGGGTGAAATGCCATATCGAGCCCAAACGCCGCACATCTATCTCCGCAAAGGGAAAAACCACCTGCCCTCTAAGTACCGAGAACCGAAATGCGAGAATCGTCTCCTCATCATCATCATGACGTCTTCCTCAGTGAATTATAATGCTCTCCCAGCCCGTATCCATGGCGGTAATACGCCAACCACAACGTCTTGCCCGTCTTGCCGTCCCCGATGCGCTCCGTCCTCCCATCCTGCACCACGCAAATCTCCACGTCGTACCGCCTCGCGAGCGCCATCAGCTCCAGCTGCCCGCCCCATTCCGCCGTCTCCCGTATCCGCGTCACGTACGACTCCAGCGCCTCGTCCAGGAAGGGGGCAAAGTCGTCGCCATGGTCCGTCATATATTTGGCCGCCGCGTACCGCACCGTCCGATAGGCTGGTTGTGAAGGAGATCGCCCGTCTTCGAGAGGCAGATGCTCCTGGTCGAGCTGGTCCGCCACCGCAGCAAACAAGCAATGTCCGTCGGGCGCGATATCCTTGACAACCCGACCATGTGCCTCTAGCGCTTTTTGTATGGATTCGCTCTCTCGCGCTCGGTGATCCGTCATGTTGGCCGCCTCGTGTTCCGCCTGCTCGGCCGCGGCCTCTTGTTCCGCAGCTCGTCTGGCCAGCCGCTCCTTTTGCCTATTTCTCTTGGGCGCCTTGACTGGCTCCTCCGACTGGATGTGAAGCTTCTCCGAGACCAGTTCTGCGACATGTTCCGTCGTCAGAGAGGAGCCGTCGTCTTGGGCGGTGGTTTCGCCTCGCAGCGCTGCTTCTTGCTCGGCGTGCGAGGCGCGCATCCGGCTTTCCATGGCTGCGCATTCGTCGTTGATCCCCTTGCGTGTCTTCTTGGTCGCGTTCTTCTTCTTTCCCGTGATGCGGCCCTGAAGGTCTTTCAGCTCCCGTCGGTGACGTGCTTGCATGTCATCGAGGGATTCGGCGTCCATCCTGCACGCGAGTCGCCGCCGCCGCCGCGACCCCAGCTCCTGAGTGAGAATGCAGCGTCTCTGAATCGTCCAGCGGGAAGGGAGAAGGAAAGTCTCGTCGAGAGGATCCCGTGGATCGAGTTTCGGGCAAAATATAAAAGGTGCGATTCACGTTGGCGGTTATTTGCTTGGTATGTACAGGTAAAAGTCGATGGTAATAATACTTGGTAGTGTTTGCTGTATACGTAGTGTGTGGAGGGGTAAGTCACAGCTTTTGCAGCGGAGCGGTCGTGTGTGAGGTATTACTAGTAATCAGCTTCTGGCTCGTCTTCAACGACCATTCACAATTCCATGACATAGAATTTACGACAGCCGGCAATCCTGACTGTGTGATGCTCAATGCTTATCTTGTCCATGGAATTGCTTACTCTATAAATCGACGGATAACTCGAGTCACTCTGGGGCATCGACGGCCGGACTGTTAGCTGTTGGGTGAACAGAGATCCCCGTCACCAAACACTTTGCGCGTCTACCAAAGAATCAAATGTCCGATTTCTTGCTCGATATGGAAGCCCTTGCCCCCTGATGCAGATTCCTGACAAGATATTGTGTCTCATGAGTACATGTAATAGAACCTCAAGAAAATGGAGAAGAGCCCTGCATGATGTGATCCCAGCCCACATGGCCAAAATGCCCTCCCTACCGCAAATGTCGTTGACTCGTGTCCCCTCGGCTCACGCGAATCCTGACGCTAGAGTACATGACAAGATCAAAAGTTTTTGAAAGGGTCGTCTTTGAAGTATTCTCCTCCCTGTCCATTTCTGGTCGAACTGTACTGTGGGAAGCCTCTTCTCCCTCGCGAACCAAACTGGTCCCTGCTTCGGCTGCGACTGTGCCTCCTACGTATCTCCTTGCTTCTTCGCCTGGCACTTGCACGCGTCTCTGCTTGCTCACCGGTGTACTCGTTGAATGGCGAGTGTGAAAGCGGACTGATAAACGCTTCCATTCGCACCGTCCCTATTGCATCGAAAAAGTTGCCGGGACGGGACGAGGCTTCCGATGTCCGCTGCGAGGCCGTCTGGCTCATATTCCACGTCGTGTTCGTCGACGCCTGAGAGTGGTAAATGTCCGACGATCCCGCAGTGCCCACGCTTGCGGCCGTATTGCTCGGCCCCGGATGGTGTTGTGCACTGGCACCTGCTGGGCCAGAAAAGCCTCGGAAAGACAGCGGTGGAGCCACGTATCCTCCAGTGTTGCTACGCCGGCGGCTGTGAGTCATGCCTTGGCTCGTCTTGTCATTGAATCGAGGGATGAATGGCGGCTCGGCTGCTTCTGCTGACTCCTCACGGCTGTGTCCGTTTTGACCGACTTCAAATGATGACGTTTCCGGGATTCTTGATCCGGGCGCCTCGCCCGTGCGCAGAGATGGCACACTGGGAATGCTGGGCACGCTCGGGGTTGCCCTTGATGGTCCTGATCGACCCTTAGCCAGCCGAATGGAGTCTCGTATTCCACCTCGCTTGATCCTGCCATGTGGCAGCTCGAGTTCCGGTAGAGGCCTCTGCTTGATCTTGGGTGGCGGAGCCGGGTGCACTTCGGGCACAGCTTGTGAAGAGTGAGCCAGGAAAGAAAGTGCTGTCAGCCAAAGGTAATGCCGCTCCGCCGACATTGCGGTGAACTTCAAGGCTCGTTGAGGTGTCAGGATAAGAATGGACCTATCAAAGACGAACGGCGACTCTTTAGGAGGAGGATTGTCGTCCTTGACGTCTAAAACGGACTGAATTGTGACTGGTTTTGGTTAGAATACACAATGGTGACACAGCTTCCTAGGGAAGCACTCAGACAACTCACGTTTGCGTCCAGTTTTGCCCAGCAACGCATTGCCCGTCGACGGCTGCTTGCTACTCCACAGGATGGCTCTCTCGTAGGGAGCCAACCAAACCCATCGCTTATGACGGTCGTTGCTGTTGTCGTCTTTGCTGCTGTCGGGAACACCAAATGATTTGCGCCGTCGAACGTACTTCAACATCCATTCACCCACCATCGTCTGAGCTATGGCGTCTACTACGCCCGGTGTCTGTGAGCCCATGGTATCATTCGTAGGCAATGTTTGGCTGGTGTTATCTGTGTTGGTCGAGACCTGATGCCTGTGTCGTCGGTAACTTGATGCGGCGCGGTCCGGATTCCGGTGTGTGGTGATGTCGTTCCGGGGCAACGGAGGCAACCCAGGGCTTTCCGGTGCCTCTGTCGACGGGGACAATGGAGGCGACCTGCTGCCATAACGTCGATGACGGTACCCCCGAGGGAGCGCTGTTGCTGATCGAACTTTGCGAATAGATGAGCGGCTGCTGCCTCTGCGATGCCATCCACTTGTCGTCGTCGGACTTCTCTGGCCGTCGCTCGCAAGACTCATCTCCACTTGAGGTCTTCTGGAGCTTGCACGTATCGGTATAGGGAAAGGAGGATACTTGCCATCAGGCAGACTGGGGCTTCTGGACCGGCTCTGCTGGCTGGCAACTTCACGTTGGATCATGGGCGCTCTGCGAGCGGCGCTGTAGCGCCGAGAGAGCCCTCCAGGCGGCATTGGCGGCGGAGGTTTCTCGTAGGTTCGACTCGACTTCTTCCCGTGCGTTTTCTGCGAGTTTTCCTTGTCCAAATAGTCATACGAGCTGGGATCCTCCAGCGGAGGTTTCGCCGAGCTCGCGGCCACCTGCCTTGTGGCAGTAGATTGAGATGAAGTCCCAAATTCACCAAATGATCCTCTCTTTCCCTTAGATAGTAGTTGAGGTCGGGGGGCAGATAACGCTGTTCGATATTCAGAATCACTCAAGTCGTCCCCGAATTCATCAACCTCATCTGAGCTCGCGGTATCAAAACCAGCAAATATACTACTGATACGATGCTCGGAGCGCTGAGATTTTCTTTGGGGCACTGTATTCTCGTCACGCAGCCCCTTCTCATCGTCGTGAATGCCTGGGGATTCCAAGCTCTTGGGAGCATTTGCCAGCCTTCTGGGATTTCGGCGTGGAATGGCTCCGGGAATAGGGGTGAACCTCTTCTCAACCTCATCAGTGTGTGAAACGCTCGGAGATGGAGGGCGTGATCGAATTGCCGACGGTTGCAAATGCTCAGGCAACAACGCAATCCTTTTGTCCACTTGAATGCCTTCGGTCTGCACGGCAGAGTCTTTGGTCTCTGGCTTCGACAAGATATTCACCTGGCAGCCAAAATGCTTGAAATGTGATGGCAAGCGTGGTGATGAAGGAGTCGTCGGTCTGCTAGTTGGTGGTTGAATGCTGATGGTTGGGATCGAGATAGGCGGCGGTGTTGGTGTCTGGCGCTCGATGCTCGATGATCGTGTCGGCTGTGGCAGTTCTTCGGTTTGAGTCGAGCAAGTTCTCATGAGAGGCCTTGCGTCTGATGATAATGACATGTTGATGAACGGTGATTGTGGAGTTTTAGGTGGACTTAAGGGCATTTCCACTGTTTGTGCAGCTGCCGAGACCATCCGCGCCCCTGCCTGGAAAGATTCGAGTATGAGAGGCTTTTGAGTCTGCACACGCTTTTTTCGTTGATTGGCCTCGACCTCTCCATCCCTTGCAGACGAAGTCTCTGATCCGAGCGTCTTCCTACGATCGTCCTCGTCTTCCAAGTTATGAAGGACGAAATGCTGTTGTAGTACAGGTGAGGATGGGGGTGAATATTGGATCCCAGTGTCGGTGTAGGAGGTTGGCGCAGCCGATGATGGTGCCATATCTCTGCCTTCGAGAGCTTCCAATACTGATTGATTTAGGAAAAGCCTGCCATGCGGGACGCCCCCGGGACGTCGCACGCTGTCGAGGCTTCGCTCCCGGTGATGTCGTTTACTTGCGATGCTGGCCCTACTGAGGGTGTCCCTGCTAAGGTTTCGTAGGTGCTTGGGACTGATCGGGTTCGACAGAACACTCTCACATCCATCAGCGTCTGTTTGATCATCGTCTTCGAAGTTAAGCTCGTCCGCCAGTGAGTTGCCGTTATTGCGCACAGGTCCCTGTAACGCTGAGAACCGGGCCCCGTCGGTCATACTCATGGTTCGGATGCTGCCCGCATCATTTTCTCTGTCGCTCCCGTGGCTGTCGCTCTCGTATCCGTTCAACAGTCCATCCTGGCCGGTACTCATTTGCGCGGCTTGGTATACTGCTACCTCGTCGAGAATCGTCTTCAAACGGCTCTCAGTAATGTGAATATTACGTTCAAGCCTGCGTCTCTCATCCTCCCATGAGTTCTTCTCTTGTGCCCATGAATCGTGGACCCTTTGAGAGTCATCTTCCTGACTCCGAAGCTTCTTCTGGGCGGCTTCCAAGCGTTTTTTGGTCTCCAGTGCTGAGTCTGTTGCCTCATCTCGTTCGCGTGCCAGTTCCCCAAGCGCCGAAGATGTCCCTCCTTCCAGTAGAGAAAGTTGACGCTTGAGCGAGCGGTTCTCCTTGGCTGTGGTGCTCAAGGTGGTTTGAATTCCCTCATTATCCGCCTTTAGTGAATGCAAACTGTGTTCCAGGTTCTCGATCTGTTTCGTCTTCTCCTCTTGATCTCGCCGTAATGCGAGAATCTCGGAGACCAAGTTTGCGTGTAATGTTGGCGTGAATCTACGAGGATCCAGGATACTGATAGTCTCGTCGGTCGAGATATCCTTTGAGGATCTCTTGTCGCCGCGATCGTACGCCATAATGCTTGGAGAGTGCCGTCTCTCAGTGGTTGTTGTAGACTCTCGAGTGGACCGTCTCGGGCGCCTTGACGGCGAGCGACTCGAAGTATCTTGAACCGCCGACAACGTAGGTCCCTCCAAGCCAGTCACAGGTTCGTCGATGGTCTTTCCGGCACCCATCTCTGTCGCCTGCACAAGCTTGGCAGAGACTGCATCTGACCTCTTAGACTCGCCTCAGGAGAGCGCAACCTGTATAAGGGTCCGAAAGCCTGGATCACACCTGCGGCAAGGTGTTTCGGAGCGAGACAATGTATGCGGACTAAAGTGAGGCCTGCATCTGGGGGTTCTGGCAACTGGTAGACGCCGCGACCATCTAGTTCGTCCGTTGTGAGTGCAGGCTACAGCATGCTCTTCAAACCTCTTGCCTAATTGCTAAAAATCTTCGTCGTCAATGCCCAAGGGCACGACGGGTTCGGTCCGCACGTCAATGACGGAATTGATGTGTCCGCAGCACCATGTGACATTCGACTACGCAGGGAGGGCTCTCTGTCTCAGGCAGCTCGGCCGTTGGTCTCAGCGCCGACAATATCCGGCGGTAATTCAGCACAAGCAAAAAGCAGTGCAACGATCTTGAGTCGTTCCAGAACTGGAACAGGCCGGTAGAGTCTCACAGGGCACAAAGGCAGGTGGCGTTTGGCGACGGTAGGTGTTTGAAATCGTTCGAGCAGGATCTTGTATGTAGTAACCAGTGGGAAAGGCAGAGCCAAGGCAGAATCCCTTCTTCGAAAAATCCTAGGCTGTGAATCAGTAAAGCTTGCAGGCATTTGTGGTGTTGTTCGTAGGCCAAGCGAGATCGCCCGTTGGCTCCGACTTACAAGGCGAGAAGAAAGTAGATACGCGACTGAGAAGAAAGGTGTGACAGTTTCAATATCGAAAGCGCGTCGCTATTACATTCACACGCACGTGGTGATTCTGAAGACAGTCGTCGCGAAGTGTTTTTTTGAGCCCGATGGGCATCGGGGTTGAACAAAGAGAAATGAACATGTAAAAGTCGCCCAGCGAGAAGCTTTCGAAGTGACTACGGAGCAATACCCAGCTGTCAGCTGGCACGCTTTTGGAAATTGGACATTAAGTGCCAGGATATGACAAGGTCCCGCATGTTATCAGGGTGACGTTGAAGAGCCACGGTCCTGCAGCGGGTGCCCACTCCGGAAACTGACGAATTTGAGCGCTTTCCCTGTCCAGGTCCTGCCGGCCCAGTCTGTCAAAGGTGAATCTGACGAGGCAGCCAATCATCCATGCTGGGAGGATGAGAAAGCAACGGCAGGCATATTACACCAAGTACCAAGTGCTTGGATCGAGCGTGGCGAGGGAGGTCAGGAGAGGTTCTGTCGAGAGCTCTGGCGGGACGGCGCGACTTTCCCCATGATATCCCGGAGTGAGGCGAAACCGGCGGCAAGGAAACGGTCCCGCAAGATGCAGGCTAATAAATGAGATATTCTCCATTGATCACGACCAAGCTGTTTCCGCTCAAGCTCGAGCTGCCAGCCCAGGCTACCGATGCAAGCTATGAATGCAGACGGCGCGCACTCCGCAACGCAACTCGATGCATCTTAGCCTAGCGTCGAGGGCCCTCTGGCTGCTGGCGCCCACGCGCCCCCCGGCCGTTGACAGGGGGTTGATTGATTGGAGTTGCTGAGTGGGCTGCGAGACCGAGCGCAAAGACAGGGGCTACCCCGGCAGCGTGCAGGAAGCCGCGACGATCCCACTGGCCCAAATCCTCTTGTTGCTGGGCTCGTGAATGGGGTTTCTTCTCTTGGACCTGTCGGAAGGGATCCGCAGAAGATATTTCGGCGCTGCTGAGCGCCAGCAAGAAGTCGGGTCGGCCAGCGGGTGTTTGATAGCAGCGCCGCGACGGGTGAGATATGATTTGGCTCTCGTCGAGGCAAGGTAGCCATCTGGCTAGCTGCAGGGTTCGTCAACTCGACAAAGTGGGATTGTGACGCGGCAATTTCCATGCAACGGGTAGTTGTACTCGCTCACTCGTACACGTTCCAGCAGAGGAGCGCGAGGGGATACGGATACTGCATTTGGTGGTCACGATGTTGCCCAACGGTGTACGAAAGCATTGGTTGGTTTGCAATGACTTTCAGACGGCGATGGTGCTGGACAGGGTCAGCCTGATCGATACCTGTACCCTTCCATGGCGAGGAGGCAATCGACGACAGACTAGGGGAACCTGAAATCTTCGTGTCCTGTTTCCTTCTCTTTCCTCGATAGGGACGCAGGGACGGCAAGGCTTGACATGGTGTGAGGAGTACGTAGATACTCGGATGTGAGCTTTGTTCGCAGTTTCCCGCTCGCGTATGTAGGTATTAGGTTTGTACAGTAATATGGTATGTATGCACATGTATCCGTACCTAGACTTGGCGCCTTGCTCTTTGGTTAGAACCCAGCAGCCCCGGCGTGCACTGACCTCCTCTGCTTCCTGGCCTCTTCCACTTTTCCAGACCATCACGCATCCGTCTCTTTGTTTCACTTCGCATCGCGCTCCATCTCGCCGGTCCGGATACACCAATGCCTCCAACGAGCACTAGTGTACATATTCCAATGCAATAATGGAAGCATGACGATCCGCGGGCTGCATTCGGGCGTCTAACCATTGAAGCTCGATTTCTCCAACTCCCACTCGTTCGCGTCCATTAGCCCTTTCACCACGAGTGCCCAGGATCGTGCATGAAGACCCCTGTCAGGGGCCCGTCCGCCGCTACCGGGCACAATTCTGCCTTTCCTAGCGTTAATTACAGTGCGGACAACTACTTGATCCTGGGACGGGGACGGGGACGCACTGGAAACGGAAAACATGGCCTGTCTGCCTGGTATTACCGGACAAGTGCGAGCAGGCCTCTCTCTGCTCCTGTTGGACAATGAGGGCTTGTCTACGGAGTACATACGAGCACATAATATCAGTAATACATCGTCTCTCAACCGATTCGACGAACCAAGGTGCAAGTTTTGCTCCTACTTATGCATCCATCCTTCATTGAGCGCTTCCTCGAAGTGCATCACGCTCGTAAAGAAGATTGTACGATGCACTCCTGGACTGCTATTTTTACTTGGATCTACACGTCCATCGAGCCTGGGCAAGCCACTACTACAATTAGTGATAGAGGCAATATTAGTGCTACCACCCCCAGAGTCGTACTCTCGCGTACATCTGTTTAGAGATCTTGACGCTAGACACGGATGCAGAATCCGGTTCGGCGTGAGGTCGTCTCTCAGCTATCGCAGCCTTCGTTTCAGAAGCCATGTTCTACCAGGTTCGCCCTACACTACTGGCCCTACAAGCATCATGCAAAAGATTAGTGGGAAATCGTCTGCTCTCATTCGACGGCTAACACAGGTAACGTCTCTTTTCACAACAAGCATGATGATGGCCTTGTTCCCCGGCAAGATATCAGACTTGCACGGCACTCTTGTCCTGTGAACTCGGGAATCTATTGCCCGGAGCCCTTATCCTTGGATCTACATCCGGTGCCCAAAAACGTCAACGTCTGGCAGCAAGGTTCGTATGCGCATCCCATCTGTACGACAGCCCAAGCTACTGCAGACGCAACTTCTACCTGCATGCTGCCTGCATGTGAAGGGCTGCCTTGCCGTGCTCCTTTCATCACCTTGAAAGACCAATTGGCAGCCAGTGCTTGGTTGAAATCAAGAAAGATGGGGCTATGTTATGTATTTCCTGCATAGCAACTCTCATACCTACATTGGTTAACAATATTGAAGCTGCAGATTCCGTCGTCGATCTGATAGAAAATAGTGTCGGCTTTCCATCTTCCCACAATGGAGCTGCGACTCCTAAAACTTGGTAATGAAGCGGACAAGCCCGATACGATTCTACGCATCTTCGTCCGGAAGGGTCATTGGGTCACTTCTCCTGCGACCATCCCAATGTAATTTCCGCTTGGAGTGCCCAGGAGTCATCCGTGTTTCCTGTAATACCAATAAGCATGTAGCAACCCAGCGAGATGAGACGCCTCCTTGACGAATAAGATGATGACCAGACTTTCCAAATTCCGGATCCGAGAAATTAATCTCCCTGGGCTTCCGGGTAGCATATGTCATATGATGCGCACACAGTCGCCCTTCCATCATGAGCCGGTACGTATAGTCGTAGAGTAGGCTTGGCACATTCAAAAGCCCTTTCCACTGGCTGCGACATGAATCTACAAGTGAAATATATCACAAAAAGCCTGGAGTTTGTGTATTACGAAGACGACATGCCTCGGCAATTCGGTTCTTCATTCCTGTTGAGGCTGATCGAGCAAACTCATACTAAATTGCGCTCTGTTGCAACTTCACCGCCAACTCCAATGGTCTAGTGAGTCTTTGTGCCCTTTCGCCATAACGTGTATTCATCTCGCTTCGTTGGATATATGACAAAGTGATCGAATGATTGCGGCACAATACCGAAGACGCTCTAAGGGAAGGACCGTAACTCCCTAAAAGCAATGCGCGGGTACCGTACTATGAATGAGCGCAAAAAGACAAGAGGCAAGATTAGAACCAAATCAGGTTGTCCTTCTCACTCTTTGACGAGGCTGGACGCCAAAAACATGCCAGCGTCTTCTATCGTGGGAAAGTCGCTCCACTTCTGTCCATGATCTCACTCCGGTGAAAGCGAGAATGCCTCTGCGCCATTGAATCATGGAGAGCAGGCCTCAACGCCAGAAAAATGTAGAGCCGGCCAATCTGGCCTTGCTTCGTCTATTGCCGGAGTACCAAGTGAAATCCAGTTTCCCGCTGTCATATCTTTGCAGACCGAACCAATATACTGATCGTCTATTTGAGTACTCGGTCGTATTTTGTGCCTTTCACCGTGCCTCCAGATATGGCCGTCCGTACATTCCGCTTGAACGTCTCCCTGTTTGCCCGTAGGTCCGCTGCGGCTTCTTTGTTGAGGGGATCCGACGCGTTCGGTTCGAGGAAGAGAAACTGTCCGAAGAAGTCAGTCAGCCCCGGTGTCCTACATAGACAAGAGACACGGCTCATCCAAAGGCATCACGACTTACCTGCAGTCCAACAATGACCGCATTCAGGTTCAATACGGGCTTCCAATCCTCACGCAGGATATTGAGGCACACCTTGCCCTCCTGGTCTATGTTGGGGTGGTATATCTTTTCTCGACATCGCACCTTCGGCGGCTCGTGTGGAAAGCTTTGTGTGATGGCGAAGCTGAAGGAGAAACGACCGGTGCGGTACATGCCCTCATCCGGCTCAATGAAGAGTGTAAAATTCAGAATGTCGTCGGGATCGGGAAACTCTGTCTTCATTGTTGAACCGAGAGATAGCTCTGACAAGTCTAAACCAGAACAGCGCACGCATGTGTCAGCCACGGTAAACTTTTTCCAAGTGCCTTGAGGGGACTCCCGGGTCTCCCCAGTCCCGGCGACTGGAGCAAACAGACCTACCTTTTTGAACGCGCAGTTGAGCCGCCGTCACTTTCTTTTTCTTTGGCCCTCCTCCTTGACCTTCTGCATTCTCCGCCTGCTTCTGCTCTTTTTTCTGTCGGATCGCAAGCATCAGCTCGTGTTGCATCGAGGAGTTGGGCCCTTCATACCATGGACCATATCTTCAGCATGTTAGGAGGTTTGCCGGCCCAACGAGGGATCGTCCGGTGGTGTAGATTGATGAGAATTCTAAGCCTTGGTATAGCCTCTTCCACTTGACAGAATCATGAATAAAGGAGGAGGAGTGTGCATGCAAGAATTTAGAGTAGGAAAAGAGTTATCCCCTCAGCATTAGGCGCGGCTTCGGCCAGTGAAGTTCGTGGCGACATACGGCTCGCGGGCTTGATAAGATAAGGTCAGGGGACCGACCTCTACTAGAAGTAACGTTGATTTAAATCTACCGAAGTTTAGGCGTCTTCTCATATGATATTACTCACTGCTGTTGTCCGCGGCTGATCAACAGTTGATTGTCGGAGACGAATTGTCAGTGAATACAATTCATAAAGTGCTACCTAATCGATTCAAGTGCAAAAATGACACAATAAATACGTTACACGGGCCAACCCGTCTGCGGATGAACCAATTTGTCTATATCTCAAAATCCGTGACCTCCAGGTCACCATGTCAATCTTCTATGCTCATCCAAATCGCGGCCAATGCTCTCTATCGTCGTGCAAAACAGCACATGATACCGGTCTTGCCCAGGAACCATAGGAATCCGAAGAACCGGACAAGTGACAGGACAGCGGTAGCGTACAGAAGGAACTTGAAAAAGTTGGCGGTACGAACCGACGCGGTTTTCTACCATGAAAATAGTCAGCATCAACTTCCAATAGGCGGCGAGAAGATCCATCAACACTTACCCCGATACCAAACGAGTTGAAGTTGTCGCTGGTAATGACCACAACCAGCAAGATGTTGGAAAACAGCCAGGAGACGACCAGGCCGGTTCTGAACGACTTGTAAGAGTCTTCCACGTCCTTCTTCTCGATCTCAGCCTCCTCCTCGAAGGGCGCAAGAGCTCGTCGAACTGTCTGTTCGAACTGGCTATCGATGTCCTCCTGTTCCAGTTCAATCTCTTCCACGACCACTTCGTTTTTCTCTCCCTTGGTGATATTCGCCGATGGTAGCGCTTCTGCCTTGTCTGAACCCTTCGTACCCCAAGACACGTCATGCCAATTGTTGAACGCATAGATCATGAGAATGTTGATGTACGTCGACATGAGCAGTAGATAGTAGGGGAACGAGTGGAACATGTGCCACGGATCCAGGTAGAGGAAGGAAGCTATGAAGTACAGGCCGTAAATGGTGATCAGTGCGATCAAGATGACACCGGCCGCGCTTTCGCCAGAGAAGAAGCTTTCCAAGACGGCGTGACCAGACGCGAAGGAGATCTGATTTGCGATCGGCTGATCAAATGCACGAGCCACCAAGTAGGCAGACAAAACCAAAATGTAGCCTTGAACCAGGCTGAAAACCATGAACGAGGCAATATAGGTAAACTTCGAGCCCTTCGGTCGGTTGCCAAGAGCTAGGATAAACTGAAGAATCGTGAAGGCGAGGTACATATACTTGAGCAGGGCGTTGACGATAGGAGTCGCAGTGTCGCCAAATGGCCAGCCGTGGTGCGCGTTGTTTGATGCAGACACGACGGGGTTTCCGACGAGATCCATGATGACAGTAGTGGTCAGATAGTATGACGCGAGTGAGAACCAACTGAAGATAAGGTTGAGCGAGTTGTAGATTAGCTGAATGTGGAAGAAGAACATGCGAATAATGTTGTGTCCGCTTTTGTACATCCGGCCGAAATGCATTAGGGAATATAAAGAGGCAGCAAAAGATCCGTTAAGCCAACGTCGACGCTGGCTGATGAACTCGGCGGCACCCTCTGGAACATCAGTTTCACCCTTGGCGGCCTTGATGTACGTCAAGTGCCACTTCTGACCAGCTTTGGCAACAAGCTCGAAGCAAAGAATTCGATCTTCAGCCAAAAACATGTTCTTCTTGAAGATGTTCATACCGTCAATACCCTTCTTGCCGAGAATCTTGGACAGCGTGTGGTCACCGTGGAAATACTGCTCCAGAGGACGACCCATAATAGCTCTGAATCTGTATGCTGAGAAGGCACCCGGGAGCACACTCACATAGCCGAAGGAGCTTTCCAACGGCTTGTCGAGGATGTTGGATATCTTGTACTCGAAGTTCTGGACAGCGACGAGCGGGTTTAATAGTTTCTTGCCGCCCTTGCCCAACATGGCATGAATTTCACCACAAGCGCCGCCGAGATCCTTGTCGTTGTAGAACCCTTCCCACAGGGCCAGCAGGGACCGTGGACTTGGCTTCGTTCCCGCGTCAATGAGAATCGTAACCTCAGGGTTCAAGATTCGGCCGAAGGCGTTGAAAAGCCATCGATGAGAGTTGATCTTCTTGCTGTTCTTTTGCTTCAGACAGAAGATGAACTGGACGGGCGGCAGATTCTGAGGGCTATCACCCGTTGGCCGAATGAGTTGCTGATTAGGCGTCACAGACAGCTGACTGGTATATTCGAAAATATGTGCCACAGTCTCCTTGCCGTCAACGTCCTTCTTGATGACGCCATCCTGATAGATGCCGACGGTTGCCAGGACATCGAGTGTGGCCTTGTCCGCCTTGTCAATTCCGTCGAAAACGAGACAGACAACGATCTTCTGCCAAGCGGGCCCGCCCTTGTTCCAGAAGGTCGATTTCTTCAGATTCACAATGTCACGAATGTTTTGCATGACGCCGTGGAGTGTTCTAGCAAGCAGAACTTTGTCTTCGTTGTAGTACGTGATGGCGATGAGAAGCTCGGTGTGTCGGTTGTACATTCGAGGTCGCAAATCGTATCCGTTCTTGAGGGTAAAGTCATTGGGGTCGCAAGTAGCAGCAGTGTATCGCATCTTCATGAACTCCTCGTTGCCACCTTCCACATCACGGTAGCGAGGCTGTACCGCATTTTTTATGGCACTGGGCACGGGGTAGTCGATGCTCAGCACGGACCCTTGGACCAACTTGACTTTTCTGGTGTTAAAACGCTTGAGACCTCCTGCGCCCCTTCCGAGTCCTTCAGGATGCTGTTGTCTTTGCATCCAACTATCCTCATCATCGTGGACGGTCGAAGCTGGGCGATCGTAGGAGTAAGCGCCGTCTTGGCCGTAGGTAGCGCCAGGGAATGCTCCAGGGCCAGTCTGAGGAAGCGGCGAAGCACCAGGAGCATACGACTCAGTAAGACTGTAGGCGGAGACAGGTCGGTCAGGGGGTGTTCCTGCACCAAGTCGGTCGTGATCATAATTGTGCACGGGGGGCTCGTTTAGGAGGTATCGACCAGCCTCTTCTTCGTGCTCTTGAGGCGGCATGTGATACTTTATCGTGGTTGTCAGTATAAGGGAGAAAAATTATGCTGAACTGCGGCGATGACGAGCTTGTTGAGAGGGGATGGCACTCGACTCACGTTACCACCAGCAGAAAGGTCTTGCATGGGATGCCCAGCGCCGTATTCATGGCCCTGGCCATGGCCACGGCCGTTGTAAGCCATGGTGGGAAAAAAAAAGAACCTAGCTCTGACAGGAGTTTCGACGTGAAATCCTGACGTTGTTTGAGATGAAATGCCGTAGAAAGAGCAGATTCTAGGCTGAAGATGATGGGGGAAAAAGAAAGTTGGTGTTGTCCGGTCGGACACTCGTGCGTACGTAGGCAGCTGTCAGCTGGGCCAGAGCAATAAGGAGGCACGAGACGGGGAACAGGGCGCCACCGAGAAAAGGTTTCCCGGCTCCAGGTCTTATTATTAGTAGCACCTGCAACTAAGCCGGGAAGTCACAGCCACTTGCAAGTAGCGCCCGTACGGACCACTGGTGACGAAAAGCCTCCCAAGCTTACTGGATGGGTTGGTTGGCGCTCGTGTTCGACGCAACGAGGCGATGCAGTGGCAAGAGATGTTCCGTAGAGAGCAACTGGGTGATTACTGCCTGGGATAAAAGAAACTCGGTCAATTTTCTACAGGCGAGATGAAGGCTGCACCTTATTCTGTGACCTCAGGGGCCTTGTTTCACGACTGCAGCTCGCCGGGCGGCCACGTCATGGATGAAAGAATTAAGGGCAAGATTTGCGTGCGCGGATAGGTGCGGAGCATACCATTTGTTTTTGCCCACTGAATTGGCGGCTTCCATTCGGTCTAATGGCTCTCGGGCGATGTATGGCAGGGGTTGGGGGTTGAGCCCAAAATTAGAGTACCTGTAGTTACGTACTTCGTACGGGACGCACTCACATCATGATCAGAAAAAACGGCCTCCCTCTCTGCGAAGTCAGCTCAGTTGAAGCACCCCGAGCGGAGGCGTTTTTTTTTTACCAGCGGGTGCCGCTGCAGCCATACATGCAAACCGCTAGGTAAGAAAAAGGATCCTTGACTTCTCAGCGACTGCTACCTTTCCATGACTACGGAGTATTCTTTTCCATCCACCATCATTCGTTACCTCCCTAAGAATTGCGGGGATTGCTTAGCACGATTAGTGAGAGTGTGGTATTATTGGCTGCTTGCGGGACTGAATTTCGTGCATTGCCTGCACTATCCCTTTGGTGCTTTTAAAGGAGCTTTCAGGTCACTTTCAGGGATCTTAACGAATAGGCCTAAAATAGCGATACTCTATCTACCATACAAATCGTGTCATATAAGAGGTCGCAATACTACTAGACGATATATTATACACGCTTATATTATAGCGCGTTTTCGCGGGGAAGATACACAGTATATTCATGTGAAATTGTACGTACTAGGGAAGTACTCTAGTCAATGTGGGGCCCGTGACCTGAAAGCTCCTTTAAAAGCACCAAAGGGATACGAACATGGATCTTGACGGTTCGGCAGACAACCCTTCAGTCTCCCTGGCCTCGGATGTTCTATGCCGTCACCAGTAGCCTCAAACTCCACACGACAATCAAAGGCTCTCTCTTTGGCAAATAGTATCTTTGCAACATTTTTTATTGTCCAAACGAAGTCCAGTGCTCGAGTTCTACCGGAACGGATGCAAGACTATTGAGGGACCATTCTCGATCGTTTCATGGCAAGCATCTTCCACATCAAAGCTGATCTCGGTTCAGCCATTCTCTTTCCAGATCCATCATCCAAACGCTGATGCTAGGCGAGGGACTCTCCTAATTTATACGTATCTGAATTCAGTCACATTGTCTACCTTTGGATGCAAGTGCCGTTTTCATCGTGACGCCCTGCAAGAGAGGAGTATCCGATGTCGACCTGAAAGAACTATCATCGCATGCCGCACGTTTAGGCCTATCTCGACCTCTTATATGTGCTCTGATCCCCAGAGCTTTCCAAGATATGCTTCAATCAAAGATTCATGCTCATACGAACACGTCAGGGCCTAGAAACAGGACTTATCGAGCAACACAGAGGGACCGTCGCAACAACATCAACCCATTCCACGGTTGGAAATCATCAAAGTATAAAATATGGTAACAACCTCGATCAGCGAAGCCCTCATTCTCCAAACATGGGAAAAGACTTGACTCGTTAGCGAGAGATTGACGAGTCGTCACCTCTTCTCATGTTCCCATGTTAACTAAGGCTCGAGACCGAACGCGATGAAATTGAGCCTCGCGACATGGTTTGTGCTATCGGCTGCCAAAGAATCGCATGGTTGTTGTTTGCGAGAACATGCGGTTGATGCGAGGAAGCTTACTGTTATAGTTTCGTGACTACAGCAGCCGCATCATGCTGTTTTTTAGGGCAGCGGCGAGCTGTTCAGAATAAACAATGTTACATCCAAGAATTGGATGGTGAAAACGGAGAAACGAATGCGATGATTCCCTGTCATCGCCTGAGGGCTATTGCGGACCTGACACCGGGCCAGATGAGGAGAAGTGATTCAATCACGACCTCAAATTGTGTCCCGGTCTGTTTTGTCGCGCTGATGCCTATTGGGAGCCGTGTGAGACGGCAGCTTGGGCTGTGATGGGGGAAGCTGCGGTGGTACTGATGCCAGCTTCGTCGAGAGAGAACTGTTGCCAACGCAGGGAATACGCTTCCGTGGATCAACGCTTAATGGATCGTGGCAGAGCACCATCTCGAGGCAGGTCTCGGAAGTTTCATTCGCAGTTACCAACTGATGTTCCACGTCTTCGTCATTCTCCTTCTTCTCCTTCTTGTTCTTCTTCTCGTCTAGGTTCTCGTCTTCTTGTCCAAATGCTGCGCCTCCCTCGTCGCAATCCCTTGTATCCTGCGTTACGGTGCTTCGATTTGTCTCGTCTAGGTCTACATGAGTACCGGCTTCCACTTTGCTTTAGTACCTGCTAAGAAACTCGCAACAGTCCTATCCCTCAGGCCAGTGATCTCCCCAATCAAGAACTTACCACGCATATTGTTGGCCGATACTGATGCACTACGAGGCAGTAAGCTTGGCCTGATGCAGGCGCGATGAGTATTGCTGCGCCTTGCAGTCTGTCTTGTGGTTCTCAGAGAGCGGGATGTCAGCCTGGCTGGTCAGTGACGATTGTGTTGGGCTCTGCTGCTGGCTGCTTTTCACGACGTTGATAATCGTCCAAGGAAGGAAGTGCACGTAATCTGTGCTTGGCCAATATCGGCAATACGAGCTACAGTTCCTTGGGCGTGTATAACATCTGCACTGCGAGTAGAGAGGGCTGCGCGAACTGGTAGCTTTTCTTCAAGCGTGTCTACAGGGTAGGTAGCCTCTCATATGTTCACTATTTGTGTAGAAAAATGGCGGGAGTTGTGCCCGAAAGCGCCTTGGTGCCGCATTGTTCAAGTTGTAAAGGCAAACGTATCGAAATGGTTGCAATGTGGCGGCAGGAGTAGCTTGCGTCGAAATACCTGATTTTGATCATGTATGTATTCATGCATGGATCTTTAGCATTAGGAAGTAAGCCTTGTGGTGGCCGATGCTGTTCTGATGTATGTGCCGTCTCGTACAAGGACAAGTAACAATGAGCTTGCCTCAAGCCCCGGACGTATTGCTTGCCCAGTGTGCCAGGCTACGGTTCTAGCCGCATCAAGGCTCCCCGCCCACATGAATTGAGGGTGTCGAGGGAAATTGCTGACAGGGGACTGGGAAGCTTGGGTGCTTGGCCCCTTTTTTCTTCCCTGCAGATTCCTGATCACGTACCTAATTGGTAGCGGGCCGTGATGGCACATGGTTGGTTGGAGGTTGGAGGGCCAGCAGATGGGAAGGGAGATGAAGAGCTCCAGCGGCTCCAGAATTAGGATCATGAGAAGGAATACCCTTACTGTATCCCGCACACGTCTTGCACCTATTAATTGTACTACTATAAATTGATTCAAGTTTAGCAGCTACAGATACAGGCCACTAATGGCAGAAATTATTTTGCTTGTACGTACATACTTGTACACACCTTGCATCACCTTGCTCATTGGTGCCGGGCGTGCTGGCTTGGATGGTGGAAGGCAAACGTCGCAGCAATGCCAGGGTAATAATACCTGTGATAATACCTGCATGGCGCAATTCCAAATGCGTTGCAAGTCGACATATGCATTTGATGACATTACCTGCCCGAGCACCCGCGAGTCAGAGCCGGATGCGGCAGCTGAGCTCCAATATTGAACTTTTGCACCACAAGAAATCAGTGTATATTATCCAACAGTCGAGTGCAGGACGGCTATCCCGGATAGCATGCTGAGCGATGGCTCGTCATCGATGAAAGGACGTGAGACGCCTTGGCCTCTGTTCTTCCCCGTATGTATCCAAGTAATAGACGATATATCACCCAAGGAAAAGCATGCTGTTTCACAAGGTAGCTGGGATTCACATCCCGCTGCAGAAGCCTTCGTTCCAGCACGTAATAGATTGAGAGCAGAGACATGCCCCCTGGAGGCCCCTAATCGCCGTCAACAATCGACACCGGAACGTGCTGAGCATCTAGTGGAAAGGCAAGCCCGCCACGCCCGCTTCCCAAGCCGCCACCGTGCTGGCATGGAACGCCCGAACGGCCAGAGGATCCGACATCGCGTGAAGCCGCGTGCCAAACCTGCGCGCCGTCCGCGGTGCTCGGCAGCCAGGCTCCGGACGTGTCCATGACACGCGCAAATTCCTCAAGCAAACAAACTTTCGCCATATCCGGGCGGCAACCTTAAAGCTTGCAAGATCTCCACGATGCCCGTAGCTCAGCTATAATCCACCTCGGCTTCTGGACAGCCCGCTACACCCTACTATCGTCCGCCACAGTCCGCAGGACTGTCTGGCCGTCGCATGCCTCCTACCGGAATACGAGACTGGATACAGGTTGGATGGGCAAGCCTTACTGTGCGAACTCTATTGCCGCGCACCGTCCCTAGGCAGGGCTCTCGAACGGTGGCTGTTGCAAAATCAACGAGGAACCAGGGACAGGCTCTCGGTTAATTCTCAGCTAGTCCATCTAGCCAGCGCCACAGGCCCAGGCATTGCGCACTCAATTGCCTGACTGAGTGCGTGACCAACGCACTGTGCAGACACTCCGCAATTGCCTCGCTAGCCCAACACGGCCTAGCAGCCTGTATCCCCACCCCCCTTGGCGCTGCCTCTTAACGTGTGAGCGTTGTGTCTCCTGCTGTGTTGGTTCAAGCATCCGTTGCTGCTGCTCCGCTATTCGTCCCCCCCCATTCTGACTCTGGACCCCCCCCCGGTGAGACCGGCAGCCCTTTTCATCTTCATCCTTCGTCTACCGCCGTCCATCTTCGCTTCTGCCAAAACGACTCGCAACCTCGACTTTGCTCAAATTCCCTGACTTGCCCTCAGATATCATTTCTCAGGCCGATCATGTCTTTCTTTTAGTATCTCTTATCTTGCTTTCGCTCTCCCCCCTCATTCATTTCCCCTTCCAACATTATTACTTTCCCCCAATCGAGTCCACGAGGCCAAGACAGTCGTCGACCGAAGTTCATCAACCGCACCAAGAAAAGGGCAGCCTGCAAACGACGAGACCGGCGGCTCCTGTCCAACTATAGACTCATCGCATCGCACGATCATTACAGCCTTAGCGCTCCGCAGTCCGAAGAACACGGCTAGTTCTACGATCCTATACCCGGAACTGTCTGTGGACAAACCACCAACCGTCACCAGAGCGGCCGCGACCTCGACTTTTCCGTTGTCTGTCGGCGCCTTGACAGTTGACAATGGACCATGATGGGTCAGTCATCGTGGCAAGGGATCTTACTGAGTTGCATCGAGGTAAGAGTATTTCTACGATGTCGTAACCGAGGACTTCATCTGATGCCATGGAACAGCGTTGAGTTTTGTCCGTCGGGACGAAGGTTGTGTCATCTGCGACAGCACATCGAAGCTCGCATGCCCCAGTTGCGACAAGGGCGAAGTCTGCCAGTTTACAGTTCCAATCAATTGTCGACAGTGTCCTCAGGCTCTTTGCACAAAGGACGAATCGACTCCGACCCCCAGCAGTAGCGCCAATAATGGCGGCGGCGGCAGCAGCGGTCCCAGCGCCGGTCCTATCGCCGGAGGCGTCATCGGTGGCATCGCCGTGATTGCCATCATCACGTATCTGGTCTGGCGATTTCTTATCAAGCCCAAGAGATCTCGCGCACCTGCACATCTGTCTGCCTACGAGGCGGCGGAAACGAGCCCGACCCGTCATGTGGAAAAAGACCAGGCCTCAGTCACATCGCATCGCTCATCCACTCACACAGTCCACTCGATTGCCTCAACAGTCTTAACTCGAGCGTCGAACATCATCCAGATTGCGTACATCCCAGGCGTTACGAACAGAGCCGCACCCAATTCTCCTGCCGTCCTGGTGCCTCCAGTTCCGCCCATCCCGATGCACCACTCCGAGAGTGCCCGCGGGTCGCACAACAGCGAGGAGCAGCACTTCTTCGTTCCTGGCAACCTGCGAGACTCGACGTACTCGGGCATTTCTGCCTACACCGACCGCACCTCATACGGCCCGCGCTCCAGTATCGCCTCTACAATCTACGGCAAGCAAGCGCAGATTCAGACCCCGGCGCAAACGGGCATGCGCGCGAAGCCAACAGTTGTCAGTGTCAAATCGGGCGGCACAGCAGGAAGCAACCTGGTAGCACCGCCCGTTCCCTCGATCGACTTTGACAAGTTTGGCGGACGTCCTCCGAGCGCCGGCAGCAACTTGAGCGTCGGCTCCTCCTACCTGAACAACGCGAATACCGCTACGCAAGGCCGCGCGCAAGTGGTCCAACTCGGTGACGGGGTGAAGAAGATCAACTTGGGCATGAGGGCTGACGGCGACGCTTCAGTCAGCTCGTTGGGCTCGTCATCGCTGGACCAATCGAGGGACGCACGCACCGACGGTGTAAGTGCCGCTTCATCTGGTATCGGTTCGCCTGTGCCTGAGCTGGATTCCAACCCCGTCTCACCGCGAACAAATGTGCCCAGAGCACCGGCGCTCGGTGCGGTGAGGGAGGAAAACGAGGAACCTCATCCAGGCAACAGGAGTTCAACCGGGACGGACGCGAGCGGTCCATTCAGCGATTCTCATGCCGCAAAAGAGTGATGAGTCTATTTTCCCATCGGATCTTTTCCTTTCTTTCTTTTCCTTCTCTCCATCTCTCTCTTTCTCTCCGTCTTCTGCAAGCGCCGGTCATCTTCTTCCGATATCAGCTGGCATGTGGCAGGCTTTCTTCTTCTTGGATCTTACTTTCTTGGGTTTATTGGGGTTCAGCGGCAGGAGTCACAGTTTTGGAGGAGAATTTGGGCGTTTCATTGGGCAAACCATTTAAGCAAGGAAATTTGATGTTGGATGGGCGGCATTTTCTTGGGACTCGCATGGCAGCCCAGTACGGCTGCCGTTGTAGATGATGCTGGGTATTCTGCAGAGCATGTGCATACTGTGGTCTGCTGATTATACTTCTTTTACAATCCATCCTCGAATAGCATCGTCTTTCTCGCCCGTCTCGTGCTACCCGGCATTTGAACTACGTGTATTGTTTACATGTGCCTCATCAGACCATGTGTCGGTAAAGGTCATGCACCGCTCGCCGCAGAAGATGTTGATATCAATCTAGTAGGCGACTGGTACGCTATCCTCGTGATCTGCTTCCAATTGGAAGGAAACCATAGTTGCTCCCCTCTTTTTCAGCACGGGCCTATGGGAGATGGGTTGTAGAAGGGTAGCAGTACTGCCACCGACGAGGCGAAGATTGACTCTTTGTCAGGAACGACACCCCAACGGATGCCGCCACAAAAACCCGTTGACAATGGCCTTGACAATGTTCTTTGTTCTCGGAGCCACGTCCATGGAGAGACGTCAAGGCCTCTCGATGATGATGTCTCTCCCCACGCGAGGACAAGCATCAAGCGCTCTCGGGACACGCCCGCTACTCCGTGATACAGAGGTGATTCAACCAGGCTAGCAAATGAACGGTACCGGGGCTCCTATCATGTATCGTTCTTTTCCTCCGGCTTCATCCAACAGCAGTCTGCCCCTTCGTGCGGCACTTGTCGGAACCGCAAAAGATTTGTATGTTACACATGAAAACATGAGAAAAAGAGACGGCTCGCCCGGTGCCACCACCGCCACCACATGTATTTTTAGACAGGCCCCGAGTGTGTCACACGGGCCCCCGGCGGGCATTGACAAAGCAAGCATGAGATCCAGAGGGGAGAGCGAGGCACTGCTGCTTTCTTTCTTCTTCCATGGGCGTTGTTTGTTGCCCGTCGTCATCGGGCACGGGCCTCGTATCGGAAACAAGCGGGAGCGTGGTCCCCCAGCCACGCCTTTCATGGTGAGGGGGCCACGTTTACGACAGCTCAGATATAAACAGCGCCCCCCCTTGTTCACGATCAAAGGCCCGCGGCGGCTTCTTCCTAGTGGCGCAACCGTGCGTGTGGGAGAGAAATCCAAGGTCTTCCGAGAGCCCGTGTCCAAAGATGAAGCCCACAATTGATTGTTTCAAAACCGGAGGAAGCCCCCGCAGTGCTTGCCTATTACTACGAGTATGTATAATATACCTGGAGGTGGTACCGCTACATACAGCAATAAAACGCACCAGCAGGCCGCTGAGGGAATAAACCATGAACCCCCGGGGTCCGAAACCAATAGCTTCTTCGGCTCTTCCCTGGGGAGGCGACAGTGGCTTTTGACGTGCTTGCTCTCATCACGTTTCGCTTGTCCCAAAGAACCAATTACCTTGCACAGACGAAAGCACTGATCAAGTCGTTGAGTGAGCTGCCACGTTTTGCACCTACCTACTACCTACCTACGGCCAAAGGTCCTTGCGCGTGTCCCCCCAACCACCCCTCTGTGACTTTTTGTTTGTTTCCCCTTTACCCGAGAGATCGAGTTGAGATATCATGCTCAGATACGAGTAATTACTGACAAGAGTTATAAAAAAACCGTGGTAATATGACAGGAGAGCAAGCAGAAGTCGGGTACTATAGTAGATCCTACATACATACATACATACATACATAGTGGTGCATCATCCCAACTCGCATCGTATGTATGTATAGCCCTGCAGCCACGACCAGCGACCCAATAAGCTTGGCCAAGAATGACTGCAGAGGGGAGACAAGGACAAAAAAAGCAAGCTAAACAAAAAGGAAAACTTTACGAAAAACAGAGACGTCGAGCCAGAAAAACATTGTCTTGCATAAATCATACCAGCCTCCGGGAAACAGGTCCTCCGGAGGCAGGTTTTTCATGGCTTTGTTTCCCCCGCTGTGGACGGTACGAGACAAGCAGTGAGTGGTTTCCTCTCTCGTCCATGCCTCGGGGGCTGGGGGAAGAAAGGTGGAGGATATGAAAACTTTGTTCGGAGCACTGATGCACACAGACCACATCAGGTGGAGGAGAAACAAGAACGGCCCAGTAAAAAAGTGTGTTATTTTTACTCTTCGTAAAGCTTAGGCCACCACCCATCCGGCCATCGAGATCTCACCGGTCAATGTCTGTGACCAAGGAAAAAAAGACAGACCCAAGAATTCGGGCCCTGGCCCTTGTCGATTGAACGTTACTTGCTCCGATACATGTGCGTGCGTGGACTGTCTACAACTGTGATCTGGGAATGCTCGAGCGTCTGAAGAAAGAAAAACACAAGATTCGTAAGACCCTCTCTCATCCTGGGGTATGAGACGTGATGGGAAAATTTGAAAGGGGACCAGGGTCGGGTTTTTGTATGTATGAAACCTCCCTAGGGAGAAGGCGTCTTTGTCCCCAGGGACGGCATCGATCCGAACCTCCCCGTAACTCATGCTGGGAAATGCGGTCCCGGCAGGCAACCGACAGGTTTCAAACCTGGGACCCAAAAATAGCGTATCACAGCGAGAGAGAGAGAGAGAGAGACATGTCAAAACAGGGCCGGGGGAACGAACAGACATTGTGAAGGGACTGATAGGAACGTCAGAAGCAACCGTACGCACGCATACGCGTGCACGTCTTTTTGTCATTGTACCATCATTGCCGCAAGGCGGAAAATTGTATCAGGGCGAGCGAGGACAAATAGCGTTGAAATCATGGGTAGAGCACCTTTGCGCCTTTGGTAGAGAGAGAGAGATAGAGAGACGCAGACAGTAAACTGCAACAACAAGACGACGACGATTGGTAACAAAGTGAAACAACTGGAAATGCCGTCAAACACGAATTGCCCCAAATATGCCTCTTTTTTTCTCATACGCCATTCGCCCACCTATTGCTGGGAAGCTACATTGTCGGGTAGCAAAAATAACATCGACCACCAAATCCCCCCCAGGTGGTCAAATCGCCAAAGGGATCCAAGCTGGACCCTTTGTCTTTGTTTCGTCTGTCGTATCCAAATATCATGTCCGTCGTGAAAATCTTTTTGTGTTTCCTTGCACCCCTCGGCTGCCATTGACTCTCGCGCCCCCGGTTCGAACTTCGTAGCTTTCTCCCCCCCCCCAATCTTACACGCGCCAAGGGCAAGGCTTGAGCCGCAGGAAAGGGTGGGGTTTCTATAACAGAGCTGTCGCATCAGGCACCG
Organism: Torrubiellomyces zombiae; assembly: GCA_018831705.1. Lineage (NCBI taxonomy): Eukaryota > Fungi > Ascomycota > Sordariomycetes > Hypocreales > Ophiocordycipitaceae > Torrubiellomyces > Torrubiellomyces zombiae. Next base: position 20,568 of record JADHZA010000062.1, on the reverse strand, counting down.
GCCGAGAGCCTCCTCATTGGAGCCTCTCGGAAGTCATCGTATTTTCGACCTGGACTTGGGTGTGGGTGCTCATAAGACGACGCATCTGGGCTTGCTCTTCTCTCCGTCCTTGCGTCGGTGCCGGGGCGTGTCTCGTTCGCGTCCGCCGCTAATATCCCCGTTGCCCGCGCGTGATCGGCTCCCGGAGCCGCCGGCAGATGGCCGCGATGCTTGCTGCCGCTGTCGTCGGAGAATCCTTACCACGTCGTAGAAGGCCTTCTCCACATTGATGCAGTTCTTGGCCGAGGCTTCGACGAACTCGCAGCCAAGCTCCCGTGCCAGCGCGTGGCCCTCCTGCGTCGATACCTCGCGCTCAGTGACCCTGTCACTCTTGTTGCCCACAAGCATGACGGGCACGGGCAACTGTGAAGTCGCGGCGGACAGAGGCGAGCCGGGATACGAGGGCGATGACGCACACGATTCCTTGACGCGCTGGATCTGGTGATGGAAGCGCTTGATGCGTGTGAAGGATGAACGGGACGAGATGCTGTAGACTAGAACAAAGCCTTCGCCGTCGCGGATCCATTGATCCCGCAGCGCTGTGTACTCCTCTTGGCCTGCCGTGTCCAGGACCTCGAGCATGCAGGGCTGGCCATCGATGACAACCTGCTTGCGGTACGAATCCTCGATCGTAGGGTCATACTGCCACGAATCCAGTTAGCTCCGCAGCTTGCTGCAGCAGATGGACCACCCGCCGTAGAACGACGCAATCGCTGCCGGTGGTGAGGGCGGAAGGGAAAGGTGAAAGTTGACAGGAAGGGGAGTGTAGAAAGAGTCTCGGGGGAACAGACTCACAGTTTCAACAAAATGTTGCAGACACAGCTGAATCGTCAGCGCCGTCTTTCCCACGCCCCCATCCCCCAGAACCACCAACTTGTACAAGACCATTCGGCCTGCCATGGCTGGCCGAGCGAAGCGTTTCCTTGGTCCGTCGAGGGCACTCGTCCAAGCGGTTGCGAGGCGACAAGGGAAGAGACAGGGGGATCCGTGGGTCGGCAGCACCCTTTCCGAGAAGAGGATGCGTTCAAGGAGAAGCGAGGTGAGGAGAGTCACGAGGATGACGAGGACCGGAAGGGGTCGTGTGGTGTGGTGTGGTGTGTGGTGTCAAGACGTGGCGTGGTGGGAGGTGGTGGCGAGCAGAGAGAAGCGAAGCAAGACGAAGGAAGAGGTTCAGCAAAGGCGACAGCCAAGGAATCCAGGGTGACGGTGACGGGTGCTTATGAGGTTCAGCTCGACGCGAGCGAGGACGTTGTTCGGATCCAGATTGAGGCCTCAGCTAAGCAAAGACGCAGTTCTTTCTCTCCCGCTCTGGTCGCCCTCGCTCTAGGGCCGAAAAGGTGATGCTTGCTTGCTTGGGCAGGCGTCCCGCTTGGCTTTTTGGCTGGCGGGAGCTTTGGTTTGCTCGAACCAAGCAGGTCGGTTGAGGGTCGAGGTGGGGCTTCAGCGTGCGGTGGGTTCACGCTGCGGGTCCGGGCTTTGTATGGTAATCTAGCAGTAGCAGCAGCAGCAGCAGCAGCAGCATGTTACATACTGCATGTATTATATGTACTTCAACACCACTAATAGTACATAGCAGTACCTATTTAGTATGACTCCGTACCTAGTACTATGTACTAGTGTCGTGTGAGGTATTCTGATCGAACCGAGACTTGTTGCAGATAGGCAGCCGCCCCGGTCCTCGCATGTATTGCCCCGCTGCAGCTACATCAATCACCTCCCGCGAAACGCACTGAAAGCACGTCGTCCAAGGTGATCAGAGTGTCTGGTGTGCCCTCAGCAGACTCCGCTCGGTGGCTCGACCTCAACTCCCTCTACCAACATACATACCCAGACGTGCTAGAGTACCCTACTGCTAGTTAGTAGTATTAAGCAGGTAGAGCGGTACATTAACGGCAAGTAATTACAGTCCGAGCTGATTGATCCAAATGCCTGGCGCAGGGTTGTTAGTCCCATTGGAAAGCCAAGGTAATTTGCCCGTGTCCTACCGTGTCCTATTGGAGTTGCTTCCCAGGGAGGAATCACTAAATTACCTACCACTAGCAGTAGCCGTAGTAGCTGTTGGTTAGTGGTTGGCGGTGCCTCGGATCATCTCCTCGAGGTGGATGCAAGGTTGCATGTTGTCAGTCGGAGCGAACCGTTGGAACTCGTTGCCCGCGTCTTGTCAACACGGAGAGTACGGAGTAATGCCTGTATGCAATTTGGTTGTCGTAGTGGTAATGTTAATGGTATTAGTGGTGGTGGTGGTAATGATCAATTACTCAGTAATACTACTACTACCACTACCACTGCTACTCGACTAGCAGCCTACCACCGAGTACAGTGAGCAGTCATTGCACACGTGGCGGTGGTGGCAGTATTTGATGATCAACCATGTCCCGACGTAACAGTTCCGTCCGTGTGTCTGTGTGCTCGCACGTGTGTCTATGCGCGCGCGTTCCGACGCACCAGCGAGAGCACTTCACCATCACCAACAAGGTCGCCCGCACAGGGCGTTGCGCGAACACCACTGAGCGAGGCATGTATTGCATAGCAGGCAGCTTCCCCGAGGGAAGCCCTCGTGCGTACATACGCCGCGTGCAGTCACGGAGTAAATAATACATACCTGGCCCAAGCTTCTTGTGCGCCCCTTGTCAGCCAGCACAGACGCAACCCCGGGCCAATGCATCGCTGGTGATGAGCCGGGGGCGCGCCGGTAACGCTCTGGGAGAGAATAGAAGCGCCATGGCCAGCGTAGGCGCATATACGGGAGCTGCTGGTACGACGACGACGACGACGATGACGACGGGAACAAGACGACATGTCGATGAGAGAAGCAGGTCTACAAGTAGAGGAGCATGGCACGGCGGGAGGCCGCACCTGGGTAACGGCTGGAAAGGGACGAGCTGGCCGTATTCCGCAGTTTAGCACAGAGTTCCCACGCCTCCTTGCCTCCAAGGCTGCCATTAGCTTGGGCTAGGCCCCTACTAGCAGGGTGCCCTTTTGGTGGCTGTTGGTGTGTCAGAGAAAACCCCCGAGCGCCGTTCTTTGCTTGCTTGCTGTCGGAAGAACGGGGGGAGCCTTGCGTGTGGCAAGGCCAAACCATCTCAGCACCACTTGTCCCGTGTTTAGAGCGGCGGCACGCCTCCGCCTCCGCGAAGGAAGGGCGAATGACGGGGGCAGAATAGCAGAGACAGGCACGAGAGCTACATACCCGTCATGTATGTACGTACAAGTATGTAGGTTACAAGTCAACCGCAAATCAGCTTGTACAAAAGCATGCATGCAGTGCGTATGTATGTACGCTTTGTCGCTCGAGCTCGCAGGCGAAGGCACCGTCAAGTGGGCGAGCCATCCTTCCGACATGGCAGGCAGATAGATACCTGTATTAAGCTCGGGCCGGCGACGCTCCCCTTCTTCCTCTGCTTGTATATGTGTGGTGTCCTTCTCTGACCCCCGAGTTCCCCATCAGACGTCTGCTGTCCACGAGGTCTGTTCTCTCCATGCAATGCCGGATATTTTTCTTGTAGCCCGTGTCGCCGCAAGCATTCCGTGAGAGCCATGTCATGAGACTGACTTATATCACCTATAGGTCAAGCAAGACAAGTGAGGTAAATGTGTGTCGGGAGTAGCCGTGCTTGTGTTGTCGCGTTGCTGTGCATATGTACATACATACATGCCTGTTGACAGATCCATTGCAGCCTGCATCAACCTCTTCTTTTTTCAGTGGGTATTGCCAGGTTTACCTACAGGCTACTAGTAGCAGGCTACAGCACACCCGCATCAACCAGGAGCCGAGAGACAACCTCATCACTTACAACTCCAAATCCTCCCCACGCCTCCTTTATCTGTACATGAAGGGTACATGCTCGACACAGACTTCAACTCGCGGCTACAAGCTCTCATCCTGCGCCGTATGTACATACATATCGTCCTACATGCGGGCTACAGGCATCCTCTCCCGTTAGCTGCGGATCCTTTCAGAGGGGGCCATGAGCGGAGGAGGGGGGGTAGGAGACTCGGCGCAAGCTCTGCCAGGGCCCACTGTGCATCGATGGCTGACGAGATTCTGTCAATGGAGAGCTGGATGGAGCTAGAATTCGAAGAGGCATCGAGCGTCCTCCCAGCCATTGTCCCCGTGTAGGCAATGATGATGCTACATGGATCTATCTATCCATGAGGCTCTACTTGCACATGGCAATCAGCCCCTGCCCTCGGGTATTCATACTGACCGGCCACCCAGGACTCCATTCGTACGACAGAAACGTCGAGCTCCCTGTCAATGTCTGGTCTACCTTGGAGGTTATTAATCCGGGAGAGACAGGGGTATCCTCAGGCGGGTCGTTTCGCAACGTCGGTCCATGGTCCGTGGTTCCGGTCACGGATGGAAAGGAACTAACTGGGAACACTTGACAAGGTGATCCCTTTCTCTCGACAAGCAAACCTCCTCAAGACACGCCAGACTACTCCTCTTTGGTAACTCGCTGCACCGCGGAGGCGATCCAGACGGCGGGACCAACGCCTCGACCTAACCGCAAAGGCACCATGGCCAAGCAACTCGTGGATTGGCCCCCGGCGAGGCAACGGAGATCACCACATTGCGCAAGGGTTTGACTGCATGCGTCTGTCTGTCTGTCAGTGACAGGCTTGAGGGGCATGCTCTCCATGCGTTCCATGTCCTCCATGCCCTCCTCGCCTTGAGCAGGCGTCGTCACCCTTATACGAGTACCTACGTCCTTTGTACGTGCCGCTCCGGATTGCTGGGTCTTGTTGTCGAGCTTGACTGGTCTATCGATGTGACGTGACGTGATTCCGTGATGATCTCGGGCGCCCTCCAAGTATCAATCACCTTTTGTCAGGAGGAGGACAGACTGGTCAACACATCTGGTTGAGAAACTCCTTCTACATGACTTGCCATTGGGCAACCCTGTTGTGGCCATGACATGGCATCCACATCCATCCATCTACTTGTACGCCAGTCCCGACTTTCGTTCATGGGCCTGGATCCACTGAGCGATAGCGAATCGCAGCTACATGCCTCACGATCATACCCGAGGACTTAATCGAAAGCTGCAATGAACGGGGATTCAGGATGTTTCGAGTACGAGGAGCGTGTTGGGCGGGCGCGGGTAAGACGAATTGCGTCAACCAACACTCCTTGTTTGCCCGAGACTAATATCAACTTTTCGGATTTGCCAAGCCAAGCTCACGCCCCGTGCGAAGCCGCCACATACATATTAATAGTAATACAAGTACAGATATACGCGGCAAAACGGGTCGTGTCTGCGACGTCGCGGATACGTACAGTATGTCACCCGTGCTCGAGTTCAGTACATGGCTTTGGTATTGAGACGCTGATATGCTACCTGGCAGCTTCTATTGAGACCAATCATGTGTCCCCGGCTTGACATCAAACTCGTCTCTAGCATTGTTTGCGCCGTGCGGCTGAATTCTACCATCTGGTTAGACCACGGAGCATCAGCGTCGCAGTGCATGGCTCACATCGCTACTACCACTACCCAGTGCCCACGTATTCCGTTGCTCTCGTAAGTATCGCCGTTCTCGATCGCGGTAGGGGCGAGTAAACCGATTTCTGCCATAGATGGGGGCCGACTGGGAGAGCGTAACGTCCTCGTCCAGATTGTGCAGATTGGTCCCCATCCTTTCGAGGGCTGTGGGACAAGCGCCCGGCATGTTGAGCGACCAAGCAATCACATCTCCGCCACTGCCAAGCGCCAGTCCTGTCACCAAGTTGCCATCCGGTTCGCTGACGGCGAGTTGCCGCGCGTAAGAGGACGCCACGGGCCTCGTAAAGTCGCGGAGGTCGCATGCCGTGTTTCCTCGGATCGTCCGCGCTATGAACACCTTGATGCCCTTGCAATCATGCACTGTCATCGGGACCAGCCAGCCGTATGTCCGGAGGTGATTGAGCAAGTCTCATCACTGGTTGGAAGGTCAAAGCGGCTGCCGTGGTCAACAACTTGCATCACTATCACAAAAGCCTGCGTGCTTTGTTCCAGCTGAAAATGCTCGTGCTTCGTACAGTAAACGGCTGCAACTTGGGTAACACATGTGATTATGCCGTCCAGTCAAGACGCAAACGGGCAGGCCGCCCCATAGCAAAGCAAGTTTCCTTTGACCGTGCCGTTCCGCCCAACTACTCAATGATTGCCTTGAGCCCCTGAGACAGCGTTCGGAAGCCATCCTCGCTCTGGGATATCCAGAGGTCCACCCACTCGCGAGCGTCCTTGTATCTTTTCTCCTCTTTGTCCCATTCTTCTTCCAATGGTCGCTCTATGTAAATCGTACGCAAACCACATGCACGCGCAGCCTCAAGATCACCAAGATGGGCCGCCACCATGGCGACCTGAAATGGCTGAAGGCCGAGTTCCCTCACAGCGCCGAGGTATGTGGCCGGGCATGGCTTGTATGCTTTGAACATCTCGGCAGAGAGTATCTTATTGAACCCCAGAGAGCCAAAGTCGTTGAGATCTTGTAACAGCTCGACGTTACCATTGGAGAGGGTAGAGACGACGAGTTTCCCTCCGGCGCAAAGTGCCTGAATACCTGCGGCGGAATCTGGCCAGGGAGCGAGACGATGCCATACGAGACTGAGCGATTCGATCTCCGCATCCGCATATAGTTCTGAGAGATGCCAGGTATGCAGTAGCTCTTTAAGGCTGTCGAGATGATGCTCGTCAACGGTCTTCCACTTGTCGTGCTCACGATCGAACGACCGGGTGAAGCTGGCATAAGACCGCCGCCACGCCTCAGCGAAACGGGTCCAATCGTCTTTCGTGAGCTGCTGCAGTCGATTCTCGAGGGCGACACTCAATGAACCGGCTGATAGCTTGCGGTGAGCCCGAAGGACCAACTCTTCCACGACAGAGGTACGCCAGTCAACGACGGTGCCGAAGACGTCGCAGGTCAAGGCCTGAACTTCGGCAAGTGGAGAAGTAGCAACAGGGCACATGTTTATATATCAACGTCATGTGCTTTCTTCTAAGGTTTCTATGCTTCTTGGAGTGTTCATGGGTCATGAAAGTTTATCAGTATCCGTCGAATACGAAGCATACAAGAGGAAGGGCGGCGGGGGGCTATCCAGCGACGTCATTGCAAGAGCATTGGATGGTGGGGAGCGAAGTCACGGCTCACTTTCGAAGCAGGGACGCTTGCCATGATGCGAAAAATCTCATCAGGGAAGAAGACGATTACCCTTTCTTTCTATTCGAAATTTGTCTCCAATGGTGGGTGGACATTGGGCAACTGCAATAGTACTTGTTTGTATTACTATAAACAGACCCAGGGCGATAGCATGGTGTTGAACTTTGCCCTAGAGTTGAAGTGTAGGGTAGTTGGTTAATAATATGTAGCCTCTGGTCGGAAGCGGTGTCCTGCATCGGTGCGGGCGGCGGACCAACCGACCCGCACTTCCCCAGTCTCACCGTCGAAAAAAACAAAACAAAAATGAACCGGAGTCGAGGTTAGTCAGCACAGCACACCGAAATCGGCCCCAAGGTCCTCCGGTGCTGGAAAAAACGTCTCGTCTGCTTCTGGCTGGTCATTCAGAACCTCGAGACTCACGCAGACTCTGCCACGGATTCCATCTTGTCCATTCTTCCACAGTCACATCGTCTTCTCCATAGCAATGGCATCGAGAAGCTTTTCCAAGACGCTGCGTGCGCCTCTGGCGGCCCGCCAATTGGTCACGCCGCGTATCTCGCAGCGTTCCTACATCGCTGTCCGAAGCTTGCTGTGCGCGACTACGACTGCCGCCGCTCGTCCGGCTATGGCTGGGCCCGCGCAGCAACAGATCCGTGGGATGAAGACGATTGACTTTGCAGGCCACAAGGAGGACGTCTACGGTACGTTCAAGGACATCGTCGCAGGATTCCATGAAGGGCGTGAGTGAACTGACTTGGGTACCGAATGCTGGCAGAACGCTCTGATTGGCCTCAGGAGAAGCTTCTGGTGAGTGGCTCAAGCAAGTCCGAGAAACGATCTCATCAAGTCAATCTGCTGACCATTGGCCCAGGACTACTTCAAAAACGACACCCTTGCCCTGATCGGCTACGGCTCTCAAGGGCATGGCCAAGGCCTCAATCTGCGCGACAACGGCCTCAATGTTATCGTCGGAGTCCGCAAGAATGGCAAGTCTTGGAAGGATGCTGAGCAGGACGGCTGGGTCGCTGGCAAAAACCTGTTTGATGTGGACGAGGCCATTTCTCGTGGCACCATCGTCATGAACCTCCTCAGCGACGCTGCTCAGTCAGAGACCTGGCCTGCCATCAAGCCACAGCTGACCGAAGGCAAGGTACGCCGATATTGATTCAGAAATCAGCTCTTCACCGTTCTTTGCAGTATACTGACATGCTTCCGAACAGACGCTCTACTTCTCCCACGGTTTCTCCCCCGTCTTCAAAGACCTCACCAAGGTCGACGTTCCCAAGAACATCGATGTCATCCTCTGCGCCCCCAAAGGCTCTGGTCGTACCGTTCGATCTCTGTTCCGAGAGGGCCGCGGCATCAACTCGTCCTTCGCCGTCTACCAGGATGTGACGGGTAAGGCCGAGGAAAGAGCTGTTGCCTTGGGTGTCGCCATCGGCTCTGGCTACCTCTACAAGACGACGTTCGAGAAGGAAGTCTACTCTGACTTGTACGGTGAGCGTGGCTGCCTGATGGGCGGCATCCACGGCATGTTCCTTGCTCAGTACGAGGTCCTCCGCGAGCGCGGTCACAGCCCCAGCGAGGCTTTCAACGAGACCGTCGAGGAGGCCACGCAGAGCTTGTACCCTCTCATTGGGGCCAACGGCATGGACTGGATGTTCGAGGCCTGCTCGACAACGGCTCGCCGTGGTGCCATTGACTGGACCCCCAAGTTCAAGGACGCCCTCAAGCCTGTGTTCAACAACCTGTACGACAGCGTCAAGGACGGCTCCGAGACCCAGCGATCGCTGGACTACAACTCACAAAAGGACTACCGCGAGAGATACGAGGCCGAGATGGAGGAGATACGGAATCTGGAGATCTGGCGGGCTGGCAAGGCTGTTCGGTAAGTCCAGTCGTTTCGTACCTCCCGACTGTAGCACGACGACTAACACAACCGCATCACAGCGCCCTCCGACCGGAGAACCAGAAGTAGAGATAGCAGCGTGCGCACTGATCTGGAGACCCTGTACTGTTCTGTGAAAATTCAAGAGGATGGATTGAGGAGGATGGATCTGGGCGGAGGCGGACATGATATTGGCGTGGCATTTCGTGCTACAAAATTTGTTTCGAATAGTAGTCGAGCAGACCTGGTTCTGGAGACCAATAGAGGCTCGCTATTTGCGTATCTTTGGCAAGATTCGGTCCCCGCGTGATACGAGGCTTTGGCTGATCAACGCCATCCAGTTAAATAGGTCTCTCCTTGAGTGTACGAGGGCAGTATTTGGCACTGGCCATCGATGGGACAGATGCCAAGCCGTCGGCTACGTATCATATCGTATTGCTCCAGCTGTGGTGGACGTTGACGGCGGGTCCGAGGCTTTGCCCCAGTGCGCTATTTTAACGACAGGTCCGGCGACGGAGGCCCGGGTATTAGTATTTCGGGTGGCGAGCTCCCGATGTGCATACCTGTAGGTGCATCACATTCATTCCTTCTCACGCTCGTTATCTGGACATATTGAGAAGAACCAAGACCATTCTCTTTCCCGAGCCAACACCTTCTCTCCTTTCCCCCTTTCCGCCATGGCCGACATCTCCACCACGCCACCGTTGACACGGTCCTCGGTCCAAGCGGCCCATGACTTGATACGCAGCCACGTGCACCGGACGCCGGTCGTGACAAACCGGACGTTATCGGCGCTGGCGTCCCGGGCACGAACAGCGGAGGAGCTGACGGGAACGCGGTTCGAGAGTCGTAAGGGAAGGCCGGCGCGTCCGACCATCAGGCTCTGGTTCAAGTGTGAGAATCTGCAGCGCGTTGGGGCATTCAAGGTCCGAGGCGCGTTCCACGCCATAGAGAGGCTGAAGAGAGAGCCGGGATGGGCGGAGGGCGGAGGGATGGATAAGGGCGTTGCGACGCATAGTTCCGGTAGGTTTTCCCTGGCTCGTTGGTTGCTTTTGCAAAGCATTGACTGGGTTCTGGTGGCAGGCAACCACGCGCAAGCTCTCGCTCTAGCCGCTCGTGAAAGCGGCATCAAGGCGCACATCGTCATGCCGACCATCTCCGTGCCGCAGAAGATTGCCGCGACAAAAGGCTACGGCGCCAGGGTGGTCTTCAGCGGCAGCACCAGCACGGAGCGGGAGGCCGTCGCCGCACAAGTCATAGCCGAGACGGGAGCCCGTCTGGTTCCGCCGTACGACCATCCGGACATTATGCTGGGCCAGGGCACCATGGGCCTCGAGCTGCAGGAGCAGGTACTCGAGCTTCAACGCGAGGAGCAGAGGAGCACTCACACGGAGAACACCAGCCCGTCCAAGGGTCTGAACGCCATCATCGCCCCATGCGGGGGCGGCGGCATGCTTTCCGGCATAGCACTCAGCTGCGAGGGCACGGGGATTCAGGTCTTTGGAGCGGAGCCGTCGTTCCAAGGCGCCGACGATGCCCGCCGAGGCGTCGAAGCGGGAGAGCGTATCTTGGCGGTGAACTCGCACACGGTGGCTGATGGGCTGCGGACGCCGTTGGGCGCGTGGCCTTGGACGGTCGTGTACGAGCGGCGGCTGGTGAGGGCCCTGTACGGCGTCACCGAGGAGGAGATCAAGGCGGCCATGAGATTGGTGCTGGAGAGGTGCAAGCTGGTCGTGGAACCGAGCGCGTGCGTCGGGTTGGCGGCCCTGCTGTTCGATGAAGACTTGAGGGCTCTGATTGAGGAGGAGGCCGGTGAAGAGGGATGGGATGTCGGTGTTGTCTTTAGCGGAGGGAATGTAGGTGCTGATGCCATTGGTCGTCTGTTTGAGACGGCGGACTAGATGTCGTAGAGGAGATGTGAAGGCGATGAGTTGGGGTGAATGTACACGATGTATAGTATAGACAGATAGTTTCCTTCGAGGATTGGGCTGTTTGAAAACGTCTACGACGAAAACGAAGCATCATCCCTTGATCCCAAGAGCTTTCGCTGTTTCACCCATCTGATATCAAAAATCCATGGAGGCTCTGGATGTGCAACTACTTGTGTGTTTGGTATCTGGTGCATCTACGGTTGGTGGAATACTGCGAGCCGCCCGGAGATCTGGTATCAACCACTCTATAGGTATGAAATGGCCATTTAGGGACAGACTCGACCATCTCAACCTTGACAACCTTGAAGTCCTTTTTTTTTTTTTTACCTGACCTTTAAGCATGTGACGCCACGGGAGTCCCCTGTTGTCCACGGACCCCACGGCGGGGTGGCACCGAGGGAACGGCACCCGCGCGATTCGCAGCGAATAACGAAAGACGACTCCATGTTGCCCATCCCGCTACATACTAGCATTGCGTCAATTTTAATGCCTCATCGTTGGCCCATCTCGACTCTCCCTTTCAACCTCTCCCGCGTCCGAATTCCCCTTTCCCCTCTTCTCCTCCGCCGCTCTTCATCATGTCTCTAACCAATGCCTCTCCCGAGGCCGCTGCCGCCGCCGCCAAATCCGCCTCCTTCACACTCGCTTCCCTGCCGACGACGGCGCGCAACGCTGCTCTCGACGCCATTCACGACGCACTGGCCGAAGCAAAGGACGAGATCCTCGCCGCCAATGCCCGCGATCTGGAACTCGCCAGGAAGGCCGCCGAGACCGGGTCCCTGAGCGAGGCTCTCGTGTCGAGACTGGACCTCGGCAAGAAGGGAAAATGGGACGATATGCTCAAGGGCATTCTGGACGTGAGGGACTTGGACGATCCAGGTGAGAATTGGTTTTCCATCTCGTTCTAAGTGCCGTCGCTGATTTGAGGAACGCAGTTGGCAAGATGCAGATGAGAACCAAGCTGGACGACCAGCTTATCCTCGAGCGCGTGTCATGCCCCATTGGCGTTCTTCTCATCATCTTCGAGGCAAGACCCGAGGTTATTGCCAACATTGCCAGTCTCGCCATCAAGTCTGGCAACGCAGCTATCTTGAAAGGTGCGCATCTACGTGTACTCTGCTTCGGCGAAGCTAGCTTTGTTGACCACTCTATGTAGGCGGCAAAGAATCAACAGAGTCCTTCATCGCCGTCTCCAAAGTCATATCCGCCGCGCTCGACAAGACCGCCGTCCCCAACTCCGCCATCCAACTCGTCACCACGCGCGACGTCATTGCCCAGCTCCTCGCGCAAGACCGATACATCGATCTCGTCATCCCCCGCGGCTCCAACGAGCTCGTCCGCTACATCAAGGAGTCGACCAAGATCCCTGTCCTGGGCCACGCCGACGGCCTGTGCTCCATATACCTGACGGCCACGGCGGATGCGCAGAAAGCCGCCGGCGCCATCGTCGACGCAAAGACCAGCTATCCCGCCGCGTGCAATAGTGTCGAGACCCTGCTCGTCCAGACGCAGGCGCTGTCTACTGTTTTCCCGACGGTGGCGGCGGAGCTCGCTCGCAAGGGCGTCACGTTGCACTGCGATGCTGCTAGCCGTGGTTCCCTCTCCGACGTACCCAAGGAGCTCGTTCGGGAGGCTACCAATACGGATTTTGATACCGAGTTTCTCTCTCTGGATCTCGCGGTCAAGGTTGTGTCGAGCCTAGAAGAAGCTATTGCCCACATTAACTCCCATGGCTCCCACCATACCGACGCCATATTTACCTCGGACGCCGACGAAGCCGAGCGGTTCATGAACCAGGTCGACTCGGCCGGTGCGTACTGGAATGCCTCGACGAGAGTGGCCGACGGAATGCGCTATGGCTTCGGCACCGAGGTGGGCATCAGCACCAACAAGATTCACGCCCGTGGTCCCGTAGGGCTCGAGGGCTTGACGATTTACAAGTACAAGGTTCGAGGTGACTATCAGCCGACAGCAGAGTACGGTGTGGGGGAGGGCAAGCGGTCATGGAAGCATGAAACACTCGACTTTTGATTCATCCTGGATGTGATGGAATGGGGGAACAGAGTGCCGCCAACTTGGGCCGTGTTGAACATGGTAGCGAGGTCGAAAAGCATGCGTAGATGATGTTTTGAATTCGTAATGCGGATTCCCTTTCAGTCCCTCATAAACGATCTATCGTGCGTGCTCGGCCCGGTCACTTGGACTACTTTCTCCCACAATACAGTGATGCAAAGCAATTTCAGACAAAATGCTAAGACAAATTCGTCATCTACCCTCAACCTTCCATATGTACCGCGTATCTCATGTGTTGATATCGTACTGCCTGATCAGCTCAGCGAGCTTCTCGCCCTCGGCTCTGAAGTCCATGAACGACACGCTCATGACTTGATACCGCACCCTATACCACACACTCAAGTCAGCTTGGCATGAAAGAAAAGGGACTCAAACAGCTCAAATGCGAATAACCTCAGAAAGGGTCCCCTTACCTTTGAGTATCACCGAAATTGTCCATCTTGGCCTTGCATCGAAAGGTGAATTTATGGTACAGTGCCTGTTCCAGCACGGCTGTGAACTTGGCATCATCGTTATCCCTCAACTCCATGAGCTCATTCGCCGACATGCCCATGATGGTTCTGCCCGAGTCGTCAAAACACGTGAGCCATTGTTGGTTTGTATGGTCCTCCACGTTGATGGATAGTATGTATCTGTAGTCGGGCTTGTCATGGGACAAGTTGCATTTCTCGCAGTGCCAGGTCCCGTCACCCATGTCGGTGACCTTCTTGTTGCAGTTTTGAGAGGCGCACCCTGGGTAGCAAAAGTTTTCCTGCTTGATGTAGGCGATGGTGGCCTTGACCGTGAAGAAGGCCTGGTCGTCCATGCCGAGATTCTCATCCTTGACTTGGGCGATGGTCTTCAGCTCGTCTTGACGGCCGGTGGCGCTGCCAACGCTGGCGAGGTTCTGGTGGGTGACGAAGGAGTCTGATCGACCGGCCGAGTCGTACCAACCCTTGAGACGATGGGCATCAGGAATGTCTGGATCGACGGTCATGGTGCCGGATGATAGGAGACTGAGGCTCTTGCCGCCGAAGTCGGACACCTTGGTGCCCTTGAAGGCCACCACGGACTCGGGGTTGGCTTCGAAAGAGTTGGCTGTCTTGCCCCAGATTGTGACGCGGACAGAGTACCCCGTGTCGTCGACGAGAGTGAGCTCCCGTTTCTGGAAGGGCTTTCCGTCCTTCTTGGACGTGATTTCACTGACTTCACCGACTTCTTTCAGAACGCCGATGCAGTCGACGGTGTTGTCCTTTTCCACGTTTTGCAAGTCCTGGATGTTGCAAAAGTTGAAGCGCACCTGAGGCACGTTTGTCTGATCTTCGGCCTTTTCGATAACAGTGTCTCGCTCGAACGATAGTTCGTAGTCGTTTGGTAGATTTGTGAACTGCTTTTTCGCCAGGTTGACTCGGCACGGGCTTGAGATGTAGTAGACAGAGCCCTCTTGCAGAACATCGTAGAAGGCGTCGCACTGGTCGTTGAAGCCTGTTGCTTTGATCTCGCCGCTCTCGTCGAGGAGGTTGACGCTGAAAAGCTTTCCCTCTCCTGTCGCCTTGTGCCACGTCCTGATGTCTGACTTGAACGTGACGCGGGCTTTGATAGTCCACTTGTGCGCGAAGGGCGAGAGGCCTTCGATGGGATAAATGTTGCTGCCGGCGTGCATGGCGGGTCGCGAGGGCATCGATTGTTGCGTAGGCTTCGTCTCCTCTTTCTTAACGCCGTAGAAGCTATCTCCGGTTATGGTTGTTTCTGCGGGCGCCTTGGCCTCGAACGGCGTTGGCTCGCCCAACTTGTTGTGTACCCCCGCAGATTCGATGACCTCTAGGTCGAGGATGATGAGAATGCTGACAGCAATGTCAGCCTCTTCGTCCCAGGAGGGTGGAAAAAATAATGATCATGCCTCACCTCTTTCCCTTGAAATTGCTTGGCTGGTACTGCTTGATGCGAGCCAGACATCCTCGTTGGAGCTTAGAATCGTGAATGACGTGGTTTGCCTGCGTGGCGAGGATTGTCTGGACGAAATGCGAGCCATCACTCAATACGAGCCTGTATCGATCGCCAGACGAAGTAGACGGAGCCATCTGCTTTATTTGCAAGCACTGCATGACAGGGACAGGGAACAGTTTGGCAGCTTTGGTTGGATCGTTGAAGATGGCCCTGATTCGGTCAGTATGCGCACCGCCAAGGAGCTGCTCAAGCAGGAAATAGAGGGGGTTGGCAAATACTCAAAGGCTCCTTTGGAGAGCATGGAAGCCGCATCCATGTTTGCGACGGTTATGGTATCTCGCTCTCGGAAGTGTGTCAATATGAAGCGAGATGTCTGTTCTGGATAGAATGTCGACCGTGAAATTGAAACGCGTCGAACCGCGTTTAGTGGCAAAAGTCCCCCCGCCCACGGCATGACACCAGGCGGGGTGTGGTTGGCTTATGTAATTATTACACAAGACTTAATCGCTACGGAATGGTATTACAGGGACAGATATCCATGAGTCACCTCTCCATACAGATAGTCTCCTCAGGCGGCAATTCACAAATTAATTAGTATTCTACTTGAGTAGTACTAGCTGACCGTCGAGTGTCAAGTTATTTGAGGTTGTTGATATCAGCCTGGCATTCTGCCCTTCCGCCGTGCACGGTTCCCCAAAATGTAGGTCCTATTGCTCATCGACAACACCTCTCGTGTCAGGGACCAGTCACGGGCCGAAGGGAGACAAGTTGCGATATCGGCTCACCCTAGAGATGACTCGACAGCATAAAATCGCGAGGTACCCGTTATGTAGCAGAGAGGCCTCAAAGATCAATGCGAATCAACGACAGTGGCACCCTCTTGACCTCTTGTTCACTTCCCTCACTTTACCCCGAACAGCCCTGACATCTCGCCATGCCCAACGCCACGGATCTCACCAGAGAGGCATTTAGCCGGTCTCGATTTGAGTCTCTACTCAAACGTCGCTTCTTCTTCGCCGAGGCCTTCGAGATTTACCGTACTTCAGCTATTCATATTGCCGACAATCGCGGCCTCTATGACTATGGACCACCGGGTTGTGCCTTGCAAGCGAACATCGTCAACGAGTGGCGAAACCATTTTGTGATTGAAGAGAACATGATGGAACTCGACTGTACGGTTATCACGCCTGAACCAGTTCTGAAGGCCAGCGGCCATGTCGACAAATTCGCGGATTGGATGTGCAAGGACACGGTGAAAGGGGAGTATCTTCGTGCCGATCACCTTATTGAGTCTGTCCTAGAGGCGAGACTGGCAAAGCATCGGAGCTCCAGCCTCGATAGACAGCAAAAGGGGGCTTGCATCGATGATGCAAAAGCACAAGAATACGAGGAAATACTCGCCAAGGTTTGTCGCCAATTTCATTCATTTCGTAGTCTCCTTTCACAATGGCCCAAATCTTGTTTATGGAGAGTTCTCATATCGACTCGCACAAACCTAGATTGACAACTTTGACGGCAACGGACTTGGTCAGCTCATCAAGCAACACGATATCCGGAATCCAGATGGCAATGGCGAAGTTCTTCCACCAATTCCCTTCAATCTGATGTTCAAATCCACGATCGGTCCAAGTGCTTCAGCACCCGTGTACCTTCGTCCTGAGACAGCTCAAGGGCAGTTCCTCAATTTTAAAAAGCTGTTAGAGTTTGGACAGGGGTCTTTACCATTTGCGTCAGCAAGCATCGGAAAATCGTATCGCAACGAGATATCCCCTCGCTCCGGACTTCTTCGGGTACGAGAGTTTCTAATGGCAGAAGTCGAACATTTCGTCGATCCAGAGACGGAAAAACGGCATGATCGCTTCTCAGAAGTAGCAGATATAAAGCTTCCCTTTCTCGATAAAGACACGCAGCTTTCCGGGAAAGCAACTGTTCAAGTAATGCCAATCAGTGCTGCAGTTCAGAAACGATTAGTAGACAACGAAACGCTTGGCTACTTTCTCGCACGTATCTACCTCTTCCTGATCAAGGTAGGGGTAGATCCCTGCAAATTGCGATTCAGGCAGCATCTTTCGAATGAAATGGCTCATTACGCCTGCGATTGCTGGGATGCGGAGCTTCTGACAAGCTACGGATGGATCGAGTGCGTGGGATGCGCCGATCGAAGCGCGTACGATCTTTCTGTTCACTCGCAGGCCACCGGCACCCCTCTTGTCGTGAAAGAACCAAGAGCAGAGCCAGTCAAGATCGAATGTTGGCAGGCCCTCCTGGACAAGAAGCTTCTTGGGCCACGATTTAAAAGAGACGCGAAGAAGGTCGAGAGCGCCGTTGCGTCATTGGATCAGACCACCCTCGATCGCTTGGCTGTCGACTTGGCAGACAAGTCAGTCATCACTGTTGAAACCCAGGAACTAGTCGACGGCAGCACCAGAGTCGAGCTTACTAGTGACATATGCACTATTGAAAGAGTTACACGGGTTGAGAATGTGCGACAGTACACGCCGAATGTGATCGAACCCTCCTTTGGCATCGGGCGTATTGTCTACAGCCTTCTAGAGCACGTATATTGGCATCGGGCCCAGGATGTAGCAAGAGGGGTAAGGATCCGTTACACTCAATCGCGTTTATCAATTTCTCATTTCTCGTTTGCCCAGGTTCTTTCGCTGCCCGCCCTTGTAGCACCCACCAAGGTTCTCATCGTTCCCTTATCCAACCACTCTTCGTTTCAGCCCATTGTGAAAACATTGGCCGATCGACTTCGGAAGCTCAGGATCTCAAACAATGTGGATGCTTCCTCCACGTCCATCGGCAAACGATACGCAAGGAACGATGAGCTGGGAACCCCCTTTGGTATTACTGTTGACTTCGATACCATCAATGACGGATCGGTCACCCTCAGAGAGCGTGATTCAACTCTCCAGGTTCGATCCTCGCAGGAAGAGATTTTGCAAGCCATCCGACATCTGGTTGACCAGACCGAGACGTGGGAGCAGGTCTCTCAGCGGTTGCCAGCTTTTACAGGGCAGAGTCAGGAGGACTAAGAGAACATTTGTCGAGTGGATACAGTAGATTCGTAGATTCGCTGCGCACGTCTGTGTGTTTCGTCAGGAAAATGAGGAAAGCACCCAGGCGCATGAAAGACAATTGCTCAATTCTCAACTTGCGTAGAACTGTACGGGATCTCTGTATGTAAAGCATGCAGACGCGTCGTTTCCCAGAGGGCGGTGTTTGGGGAGGAAAGCTGGGAGAAGATGAGCTACTGCACAAGTATTGACGGGCTGACGGACGGCCTGTAGCTCAACGTCATGGCCCCCGCCCTGGGGTCCCTCAACCACCGAAACGGTGTTTTACTTAGTACTACTAGTAATAATACGACATCTGTGTACAAGGGACTACCACATACGTAATCTCTCTACTACTGCTTCTCCAGGACCGTCTACAAGTGAACGTAACACTCGACAGGGCGACCGAGCTGCCTACTTCGACCATGGCCGACACAGAAAATGCCACCAAGGCCCCTGAAAGCGATGCTCAAGAACAAATCATTCCTGGCGACACTCCCGCCCAGACGGGTCCGACAATGGGCGAGCATTGCGTGACAGATCGGCCAACGCGTACGAATCTTACACTGCTTTGCTGGAACTCTCTTCGTGCTTGCTGACGCTCTCAGCAGCGAGTGGCCGGTCCGCAACAGGCGAAATTATCAAGTTAAACAATATAAACGTGAGCACCGTTTGCCGGAAACTCATTGCGTTCCATTGGCTGAATGTCATCGTCGCCCGCAGGTCTACATTTCCAAACCAGTCGACTACCCTCACTCTCCCTCACGACTTCTCCTACTGCTCACTGGGGGCACGGGCATCAAATCCACCAATCATCAGATCCAGGCCGACAAGTATGCCTCCGAGGGCTTCCTCGTCCTCATGCCCGATCTCTTTGGCGGCGACACTGCCCCGGCGTCGACCGCCCTACCCGGGGAATCCGACTCCATACTCGACCAGGTCAAGCTCAAGGCCGTCGAGGTCACCAAATCCTTCATGATCGATATGTGGCTTGCGCGTATAACGCCAGATAAAGTCATGCCTATTCTGCACGCAGTCATCGACGCCGCCCACGAGCAGTTCCAGGACTCGGTGAAGCATGGGGACGGTATATATGCTGTGGGCTACTGCGTGGGCGGCCGCTTCGTACTACTGCTTGCCAAGGAAACTCGGCCGGATGGCGGTGACGAGGAGACTGGCGCCTTGAAGAAGGGCCCCAGTATCAAAGCAGGCGCCTTGGCACATGCGGCCTCGGTCACGCCACAGGACTTTGACGACCTTTCTGTCCCTTTGAGCCTCGTTTGCGTCGAAGACGACCCCTTGTTTCCCGATGAAGTGCGAACGGCGGGCGAGGATGCCATGTCCAAGGCCAATTTGGAGCATGAAGTCCAGGTCTACCCAGGAGTGCCTCACGGTAAGCTTAAATTTGCTCCCTCGCAGACCACTCGAGATTCGCATCTGACATGAGATTTGTAGGCTTCGCCGTTGTGGGTGCATATGCCGATCCATCGATCACCGAGGCACAAGCGACGGCGTATGAGCAAATGTTGAAATGGGTAAAGGAGCACTGATATGACATCACGGATGAATACGCTATTATGACCTTTCTTTTCAGAAGCGAAATGCAAACCTGGTTGAGCTTTTCGTTACATGTGCCCACCAGGCCCATGGTCAATTGATCGTGCATACTATCTTGCCCGTGTTTTTAGACTCTTCCATGTACTTGTGCGCCTCCCGAATGTCTTCCCACGGCAAAACTTTATCTACGATAATCTTGAGGCGATTGTCGGAAAATTCTGGGCAGTACGTCTCAAGTCGGTCTCGCAGCTTGCCTTGATACTCCTCGTCACGGCTGCGCAACGTGCTGCCCTCGATACGGATGCGCTTGTACAAAATCTGCGAGATGTCGGCATTGGGAACTTTGCCACCGCTCAAGGTGCCCAGCAGCACGATTCTGGCATCGCGAGCGGCTACGTCAAGGTTCTTCTGGAAGTAGTCGCCGCCGACAAAGTCCACGATATAGTCAACGCCTTTGCCGTCCGTGTGGGCCTTGATCTCGCCAGCCCAGTCCTGGTTCTTGTAGTTGAAAGCCGCGGTAGCCCCAAGTTGGGACGTGACAAAGTCGCATTTGTCGGCGGAACCAGCCGTGGCGTAGACGGCAGACGCACCAGCAGCACGAGAGAGCTGGATGCCGGCAATGGACACGCCTGAGGCGCCGGCATGCCACAAGATGGACTTGCCCGGCTCGAAACCAAGGACGAGGTGCAACGCCTGCGTGGCCGTGATCCATGCCTCGGGTATGGCAGCGCACTGCTCGAAACTCAACGACGAAGGTTTGTGCAACAGCATCTTGGAGCTGACGGCAATGTACTCGGCGTAGGCGCCGCCGTACCCGAGACCAAGGACCTCCGAGCCGACCTTGACGGAGCCATGGTCGTCCCCTCCGGGGCCGAGCTCCTCGACAATGCCGCTGAACTCGACGCCCAACGTCTTGGGGGCCTGTGGTGGCAGGGGATAGAGGCCGCGGCGCTGA
>JADHZA010000061.1:0-74595 GCA_018831705.1 Torrubiellomyces zombiae | reverse complement strand
CCTAGGTAACTACCCGGGAAAAGTTGGAGGCTGTCGAGCTACGGCCTGGATGACGCCGCAATCATGCTTCATGTTGCCTTCGCTGCTGGGACGGAAGGTCAATAGTTCCAAAGGGCTGGGCTCGGCTTTGCGGGCACTTGCCCCCTCCCCCTCCCCCTTTCCAGCAGCCACCCCGCTGACCAAGTGCTGCTGACAATTTGGTGCGCGACAAAGAATGCTCGACATACGGACGAATACGGCCGGTCAGCCTCGGATTTCGGTACGGAGGTACCGAGCACTATGTACCCCACACTACCACTGTCTATGTAGCAGTACTACCATTGCCAGGCACGTAGTTGTATGTGCCTACCTACCAAGGTTTGGACGGAGTAGCGAACCAGCATTGTCCCGTGCCTACCGGCTTGATGGCACGACATCACGCTTATCCAACGGCCTTCTCCATTGGGAACCCTCTTCAAACCTTCTCCGCGACACCGAACTCCCTCTTTGGCGCAGTTTCCTTTCGCCCTCGGGCGACATAGGCGTCTATAGAGCAGGTTTTGATTATTCTTTCGGATCCTATCTGAATCTCCGCCAAGGCTCGTTCATGCCCCCAATCGTGACCTCTTCCTGAGTGATGGTGGTTCTCCCACGAGCATTATGGAGCAAGTTCACGGTGTCGACGTCAGCTGGATGACCCAGGCATCGCCAAAGGGTACGTATACGTGACTGACGGATGCCGCGACTTTCTCTCCTTGAAGTCAAGGGGAACGGCCTCCAAACCCAGTCTCACAGCGCTTCGCTGGCAAATGCGCTGACGCAAAGACCTGTCTTCGTGACCTGGCGCTACAGACAAAGTGAACAAGTCCTCATCGTCACCACCAAAGGCACCGACGCCTGCGCCTGCTAAGCCGAGAACGATTCCCGCGCAGTCCGCTGATCCCCAGGCCCAGTCCAATGCGAACCAGTCGCCAAGCGATAGACAGAAAGACATCCAAGGTCAAGGGGGCTCCAGTTCACTCGATACCGTGACCACGCCAAAACGACTCACGCGGACCGGATCCATAGAACCAAAGCCTGGGCCTAACGGCACTTCGCCACAGCGCCGAAACTCATGGTTCTCCAACATATCCGCAAAATTCTCCAGCTCCTCAAGCTCGCCACCCAGCAATTCTCCCACTCACCATCATTCACTCCATCATCACACGCAAAAGGACATCCTACACGAACAAGCTGAGAGTCAATCCGCGCAAGCATCACCGCAGAACAGAGGACCGCATTCTCCGCCTCCGGATATTGATCAGGGTGACCCTGTGGCCCCAAAGTTACATCCGACTCGTAACGCCGTTCTTCAGCACGCCGCGGCAAGACCAGACGGCGACGGCCCCTATACACCAGCGCCACCCAGGTCCGGTCAAGCCGGTATCTTCGGAGTCCTACGGCGGCTCTCCTCGTCGGGGGGTGGCACGGCCATCCCAGGACGGCTGGGCAACGGCTTAGTCGAGCGCAAAATACTAAACGTGGACCACAACCGGGAAAGATGTCCCATATCAGAGCTCAAAGGCGCGAAGTTGAGGCGGGTTTCCTTTTGTGTGGATGTGGAGATCGCTCCCATGCCCAGGTATGCGGATGGAGAGGCTCAGCCAAGGTTCCTGGACAAGTTTCAGCGGAAAAAGCTGTCAGAAAAGGGGGAAGGCGAGGCTCTGAAGCATCCGCAAGTAGCAGAAGCTCAGAAGGACACTGTGGATGCGAGGCAAGCCTTACCGGACCAGCTCACTTCGGCCGGCCCGAAACTCGAAACATCAGATGGCACGAGCGATTCCACACCAGCTCATGGTGATAACAATGCTACGGCAGTGGCAGAGAAGGACAAAGATACCAACAACAACAAGAAGAAGGAGAAGAAGAGGCGGAGCGAAGAAGAGCGCAAGGCTAGGAAAGAGAAGCGCCTCAGACACGCCCAGGATTGTGGAACCGTCCCGATCGAAATCCATCTCGACAGCACCGACTCCTCGTCTGAGGCGCCCAGCGGCGCCACAACTCCCAGGACACCGTCTCTGAATCCGACAGCGAATCCTGCTCGTATATACCGCCGGTGTTGTCAGCTCCGCGACAGCCCTATACTGAAGAAGATCACAGAGCAGCTCACAGATGGTGCGAATTGGAACGCCACAACGGGATTGGTGAACAAGCTGGATCTGACAGACTATGATCTGCAGTTGCAGGACTTTGTCACACTGGGCGACTTTCTGGCTGTGGTGCCCCTGCGGGAACTCATATTGGCCAATTGCGGTTTGAGCGACGAAAGTGCGCGCGTTGTGCTCGCCGGCCTGTTGGCAGCCAAGCGCCCGACCTGGCCCCGGGACAGAAAGCCGAAACACGGGCTGCAAATCCAGGGCGGGGTCGTAGAGCGGCTCGTCTTGAAGAACAACAAGCTCGGACTGGATGGGTGGAAGCACATTTCGCTGTTCCTGTACATGTGCCGAACGCTCAAGCACCTGGACTTGTCGCATATCCCGTTTCCGAAGCAAGCACCGACGAACCACAGCGGCGCCCTGCCCAATGGAGTGCAAATACCTCGCGCCATCGCGGAGATATTCTCCAAGGCCATAGCTGATCGTCTCGAGGCCTCGACGCTCGAAACTCTGAACATTGGTGAAATAGAGCCGAGCATGGAGCAGCTCGGTGTCATCATGAGCGGTGTCATCAAGTGTGGGGTGCGAAGATTGGGACTCGCGCACAATCACATCGACGACAAGGGCATTCAGCATGTCGCGGCCTATCTCAAAGCAGGCAGATGCGAAGGCCTGGACTTGGGAGGCAACGATTTGCAAGATCATACAGAAATGATCACCGCATCCCTCCGGGACAATGATGCCCTGTGGGCGCTGAGTCTTGCAGGGTGCAACTTGACGCCATCGTCTTTGCAGAAAATCTCCCCCTCCCTTGCCAAGCTGGGCTCGCTTCGATTTATAGATCTCTCGCATAACCATGATCTGTTCCAATCAAAGCCGAGCGCTGTGGGACTGCTGAGAAGGTACGAGTTCAAATTCCAATCGGTTGAAGCCTTAAGCGATTCATGACTAATGATGACTGACAGGTTACTTCCCTGCTTGAGCTCGTTGAAACGCATTCATCTGGAAGATGTCAACATGTCGTCGGAGCAAGCGATTGCGCTCGTAGAGATCCTACCAGAAGTTCACAGCCTGGCGCACATAAACCTCCTCGGCAACGTAGAGCTGATGAGGCTGAGCAAGGCGAAGACAGAAGAGGCGCAAGAAGAAGCATGCGCCCTGTTTGCGTCGTTGATGGCGGCAGCCAGAATATCGAAGAGCCTGATATGCGTTGACATTGAAGTTCCAAGCGATGATTCGGGCGAGATCGTGAAGGCCATGGCGAAGCAGGTTGTCGCCTACTGCCTACGCAACATGGACCAGATCCCAGACACCATCATCTCTCCCACCATCGTGTCGGGTGGGTTGGTGGATGTGCCCGGACGCAAAGGGCCAGCCATTCCCGATGTGTTGCAACACCTGGTAGGGCACGACGTCCTGGACCAAGACGAGGCAATCGACGACAATGAAACGGGCCCTGACGAGGATTACGTGATTGGAGGAACCGGTGTGGTCAAGGCACTCACTTGCTGCCTCAAGAATCGTGGGGATGAATCGCACGAGCCATCCGACGAGACGGTCGTCGACGGGGGTGATTTGCCCGTCGGGTCGGGTCTCGGCACTGGCGGAAAAGCGAAGGACATCTCCAAGCACCTGCTCGCAGGTGCTCGCAAGATTCGGTTACGACTGCAGCCGGCCCTTCATAGGGCTCGAGCCAACTCGGGCGACGAGATGAACCTGCGCAAGCTCACATTCCTAGACGAGACATTACAGGGTATCATTAAGAGATTCGAAGACGAGTTCCCGGACACTCGAGAGCCGCAGCACGAGACCACGGTGGCGTTGAGGACGGCAGGCAGCAAGGCAACGGGCGATGAGCAGTTGGCAAGTGGGCCGCCAGGGGACGACTCGGCCGTTGTCATGTCGGACGCAGAGGACGAAGTGGAAGCAGAGGCGGAAGGGGCGAAGAGTCTATCGCGGTCGAACTCGATGCTGTCGAGGGAGCTAGCGGATGAGGAAGGACGCATGCTTCGGGCAGGACACCGTCTGCGGGCGGGAATCGTACGCAAGGAGCAGTTCGACGTGGACGACGTGGTGAAGGAGCTGGAAACGGAACCGAAACATGTGCAGATGCTCGTCGACCTTGCCGAAGACGTGGGAGGGGCGATTCTGGAAAGTGTGAGGGCCAAGGGACCGGTGCGAGCATTTCAGGAGGACAGAGACTTGCTGCTGCAGTCTCTGAGAGACAGCGACTCGGAGCATTGGGTTCGGTTCGTAGAGGCGCAGCAAAAGGCGCGTGCGAACATCCGCGTGCCTGCGTTGGGCGAGAAACACACGGAGGACGCGACTCAGCCGGGGGACGCAGAGAGCGCCGTGGCCGATGGATGAGGCGGGCCGGTTCGGAGGATATGGCCGGCATTGGCGGGTTCCGTTTGTCTTGGACTTTGACGTCAATCTTGTATTGTCGTCATTGACAAGCCGTGGTGCGAGGTGTGTTGTTTGGACGAACATTGCGTACGTCGATTCCGAGTCACCAGAAGGCCAGGCCCCAATATGTTTACTTGTAGCCTTGGGGGAGGAGACGGGAGTTTTCTTTTGATCCTACGTTTGGGCGGGCACTGTCTTGCCTTGGGGTCCCTCTGCAGAGCATGGCGCGATTGGGCGGCACGGGGGCGTGATTGGGTTTCTGTTCGGGTGAAACATTGGTTTTGGGTATGCATTTTAGTATTACGGATGGGTAGCCAGCTATCCAACGCGTGGTTTGCATCACCTATCGTGCTTGCATTTCGGTTGGCTTCGTACAGAGCAGAGGAGACGAGGAGCATGACGGGAATTGTGTGCTTGTTCATCAAAGGCATGAGGGAGGTCTTTGACGTCTATTCACTGTACAAGTCCGTTCTTTGGCATATATTTTATCAACTCAGACTATTTCCAAGCACATGGAGAAGAAACGAGCGAGCGTGATGATCGAAACTCAATCGTTTTCATGTGATGCAGTGCAGGGTAGTGGCTCTGTACGGACAAGATTACACAGCACTCACTACTCCTCGGTGGTCGTCCGTTCGGACGGATAGAGAAGAACTCCCTCAGAAGATTGAGGCCGGCGGGAGAAGCGTTTCCCACGATGGCGTGACAAGGTGCGCGAGGAGCTATAATTAGTCTGACTAGTCACGACAAGAAGAACTATGTAAGTGCAGAAAAGCGTAGTATTATTCTCAAGAGCTATTAATACTTGTACATATCTGTACGTATTACTCCGTACGCAAGGCTGGATGGAAGCGGTGACCGGGGGAGAGAAGTGAAGGTCACTACGACGCTGTAATGAGACGTTGCTGTTTCAAGAAAAACAAGTAAAATCACAGGCATGTTCACGACAAGGTTTCCTCTAGCTCGTTTCCCCTCTCTCTCTCTCTCTCTCTTTCTCTCGCTGAACCTCTGTCTCACCGACCAGGGCGTCCGTTGTTTCCCCGAGCAGACGCGCGCTTGTCCTCGTTGTTCCCGGGGGACGGGACCGGGCGAGTCGCACCACTTATCGAACCACTTTCGCGGATCGAACCATACAGGTTCATTCAAGCCGAGAACGAACAAAGAAGGAAGGCTCAGTCTTTTTGACCGACGATGGGGGGAGAATGAATAAATAGAGACCAGGGCAGTTTTACTTTCTTTTGCTTTGCTCTGCACACCAAGCTCAACTTATCAGCTCTGCCTCGGGGGGTTCTTATCATCATGACGCCCACGTACACCATGTCAGCCCATCTGTGCAAGCAGCTCTACGCGTCCTGGCAACGGACCAAAACCACCACCAGCAGCACCAACACCAACAGTAGCCAGACGAGCACAGCAAGCCCTACGAGTAGCAGCGACCAAGCCACAGCAAGGGGGGGCCGTCAGTCATAGCCTCGAGGGTTGAGGCGGGCGGGTTCCGTTTCCACAGAGAGCTCGTTTCTGAAACAGAATATGGAGTCGCGTTGCACTCGCAATGGCATCCTCTCTACCATGGGGGGGATTTTCTCCGTCTCGGAACAAGGGTTCATGAAAGTCGGCTGTTGGTTTTTCGTCTCTTTTTCGCGTCTTTTTTTTTTGGTTCACATCCGACAAAAGCGATCTCGGATGGTGTTGGGACTTGGGGATCGTCACGCAAGCCACTTCAACTTTTTGTATGGAGACGTCGGTTGAACGAGGAGGATGTTGGCTCTTGAACGAGACGGTGGTGAACCAATGCTTTCTTGCGGTCGGGCACAGAGTCTGGCTTTGCTCTTCAACGGCTGCCTGGTGAGAAGCTGCTCCTGTGTTATTTACTTACAGGCCAAGGCAAGGGGAAAATAGCTGCGACGGTGACTTGGGGGGGGAACAGCTTGGCAAGGAGGTTGCTGAATCAGCCGTGTCCTGGCTGTGCTAAATTCGGTAATCCATGGCATGTGTGCAAAAGGGCTGTTCATGTAAGCACCATGTGGTATTGCGCTCGCGCACAGGGTCGCCTTCACCAACGAAGCTGTCAAACAAACAAACACACACACACAGAATATTATCTGTAGTACTATGTACTTGTTTAAGAACGGGGATCGGCAGAATATGAGGCTGCAAGATCCCCACCCTTGGAAGGCAGCCAAAAGCTGCTCATCATTCTTTGCTGGATCCCTGCTCCATTAGTCCCCTGGTGTTTCGTGCCCAAAAAAAAAACCCCCCTGGTGATCATTGATCAAACAAACTCCCTTCTCAGCATCTTCCATGTTGCGCCCCAGTGCACACTATTGTTGGGCACATTCTTGTATTTACGGTACTAACATGGCCATTCGACGTTATCTCGACTTGCCCCTACAGACACAAGTGAAGTAGCCTGCCATCTTTGTTGGGGATAAATCTTCCCACCTGATGCTGACCGTACGATTCAACCTGTATGTACATACATTGCCTGGACATCTCTTGATAATCACACAAGCGAGGCCCATACGACGTGATAAGCCCCCTTTGAATCTCCCGTACATCCCACAGTCCACCTGCAGCGTTCCCTTTGCTTGCTTCTGGACTCGTCGACTCTCGGGGACCCCTCGTGTGCCGTTGCAGTTGGTGGATCGTCAGATGGGGAGGAACCGAGACTGCAGGGGCCCGCCCAGGGGTGCCCATCGGTTGGAGTTGGTTTGGCACAACTTGTGCAGTATGCAGGGGATCAGGGGGGGAGGGGACAGATGAGCGGCTTCGGTGAATACTTGACCGCCGGAGCTTTGGCCCAAACCCGAGATCGTCGAACGGGAAAGAAGGAGAGTGTAGATACTCTGTAGTGCCAGTCGATGAGATGGACATTGTCCAGTGTGACAGACTCCACCCACCGAGGACACATACAAGTAACATAATACGTCGAACGTGCACGAGCTCGACAGCCTTGCCGCTCAGGGATTCGCTCCGGGGTGGGCGGACATCGTGGATTTTTTGGGGGCTGGATTGCACTATCTGACAACAGACGAGAAATTCCCACCAATGACGACGGGATCAAGTTCAGGGATCAAGGAACGGGGCAAGCTCCTCACCCCGTCCATATCGCCCGAAACCTTGATGAGCCTTTCTCATGCAACACGGCTACTCCGTCCAACTGGTCAAGGGTACGACAAGGGTCATGTCCAACGTGCAGATGCTGGTCCTTCTCGTGCCTTTCCGCAGCATTCCATGCCTAGTCCCGGCCGGTTCCAGCATCTCGGGCGTCAAGGCGCGGAATCTGCTGGCCGCTAACCTTCTCTCACACAGGGTAGGAAAGAAAATTCCCAAACTCCGCAGTCCTCTCCTCTGCCAAGTCGTACCATTCCCATTACGCGCAAGGCTTTGCTTGACAACCCCCGGACCACCGTGCCCTTGAGTCCATGTAGATTGCCATGTGGTATCGGGAAACTGCATTGCGGATGTCGCTGTCAACCCCTGACCATTTTGGCCCTCGTCGCCGACGCGTGGGGGGGCCGCCGTGAACCATCGAGTCCTGGTAAGACTGTCAATCGAGTAGAATAGAAATACCATCCACGCCCTTGCTCCTCGCGTCGACAAGAGCAGATCTGACATCTCTCGTCGTTCCCTCATTCCCTCATTCCCTACCTCGCTCCCACCCCGCACCCTTCTTTTATTCGCGGGTTTCGATTCAATTGCCTCTTTTTCTTCTTCTCCGGAACCGCTCATTCATTCCGCAAATAGGAACACATGGCCGGAATGACGAGCGCATCATCTCTGGCCGCTGGCGGCCTTGCCAAACTTTTGATTCTAGCCATTTTTATTGTCAATGTCGCCGCCCTGACCCCGGAGTTGTATGTTCGCAATCTGCCAGGTCTATCATCCGATGACACGCTTCGCGAGGTTGGCCGCCGCCTGCGGGGGGTAGTGAGCAACGATGGCGATGGCGATAAAATGAACAAGGTCCTGTTCGAGAAGAAGACGACGATTTCAAAAAGCTGGTCTGAAGGGGATACCTTGTTCCAGATGTAAGCCATTCCTTCTGCCATGGGCCGCCGAGCCGGGCTTTGGCTATCATGAGAAATGTCGGCTAATTCGTTGTCTGCGCCCTGAATGCAGTGGTAACGAGGTCCCATTGGGATTCAAGAAGCCTGGGAAGAGCTCCAAGGCCCCCAAGGGCACACAAAGCGCAAAGAAGCCCGCTGCTTCCAAGGCGCCTGCTGCTTCCAGGACACCCGCTGGATCCAAGGCGTCCAAGGCGATCCCGAGCGCCAAAAAGACCATTGCCACGCAGCGTAGCGCGTTCGTCACGAGCACGGTCCGCTCAAAACCCCCCAAGGCGACCATGGCAGCTCTAAGTCTCAATGACACCATGATTGAGCGTCCGCACGGCCTCAACAGCACTCTGCTGAAGCGCTCGTACGCCGGACCCAGGTCTCTCAAAACCGAAGGACCCAAGCTTGGGGCCGCTCCCGATACCAAGACCAGCGTCTCCATCGTGTGCAAGAACTGCTATGTCAAGAGCGATGTGGAGATCCGCATGACTGCCGAGAACAAAGACGTATTGTCTAGTCTGCATGACACCGTCGACAAGGTCAAGGACGACATTGGAGATACGCTCGATCGAATCAAGGACTTCGGGTCCGAGGTGTTCGACAGGCTGGGGCATCTCGATGACTTGGATTTCGAGCTCCCGGCGCCACAGGTTAACTTGGACGTAGCCCATGACAAGGCCAATACGTCCCTGTCCCCCATACCGGGAACTACGCTCGAGGTCGCTTTGAAGAAGACGGAGATCTATGCCGATATAGGTATCGTCGTGGCCGCGGGAACAAGCATCAGCATCCCCTTGTTCAGGTCCACCTGGGCAGGTGTCGAGGTTCCAGCAACGGATATGCTGATCGGGGCCGTGTTGAGTGTGGATCTGATACTCAGCGTCAAGGGTAAAATCGATCTCGCAGGCGGCTTCCACATCCACCTTGACGAGACCAAGTTGAGCATGGCCATGTTTGCCAAGGAGCCGTCAAACCTTAAGTCGTGAGTCGCACCATCCTCATCTCCCGCCCCTGCACCGGTGAGCTCTCGACTGACTTCTTCGTGACGCCAGTGACGGTGGCCATTTCGCCGTTTTGCCCGTCCGGGTGGAGATGGCCAACGTCGTCCTCAAGGCCGTGCTACGTGTTCAGGTTCGGGCCGGTATCTCCCTCAACCTTCCGGGAGGGATATTGGTCGAAACAGTCGGGCAAGCAGTCCGCGAGAAGCTGGGCGACGACGTCATGATTGGTGACGGGCCACTTCTCGGAGCTGGTGTCGAGGCGAGCCTGTGGGCCAACGTGGTCGAGTTGACGACCAATGTCACGGCCGTCAACAACAAGGGCAAAGCGCGAGGCGGAAAGGCATGCGACTTGGAGGTTGTTCAAAAATACGAACTGTGCGCTGGTGCCGGCGCCGGTGCTACCCTCGCCATCTTGGGTGCCGTGTATGGACCAACGCCCACGACGTCTACGACGCTCATATCCACCAACCTCGTCAGTACCTGCATCACCAAGGCCCCCAGCGCGCCCTCGCCTGCCATCACCAGTAAGGCGGCCCTCAGCAGCAAGTCCGCTAAGCTTCAGGCCCGTGGCGCCATGACGAGGACGACGACAACGATCAAGGAGACGTACGAGGCCAGGTTCTGCGAGTCGAGCGGCCTCGTCTTCTGCCCAGCTTCTCTGCAGAGGGCATCCAAGCGCGTGGCCACCAGGACGCTCACCGCAACGGTAGCCTCGGGCTCTCAGGCCGTTTGGGCGACGATGTCTGGCTCTCAGCCCGTCAAGACAGTCGCTTTCGACAAGCATCGTGCCGTGGCCTTGCCCAAGGTGACGGCCAAGCCCAAGCCCAAGCACTGACGAGGCGGATTCGCCGAGGTTGAGATCAGTCATGAAGATCACGTGATCACCAAGTCGACATGGATGTCTGTACATACAAGTATCCCGGATGCGTCATGAGGCCTACTCGCTTCTGCTTCTCATCATCTGTTCCATATTATTGATTTTGCATTTTTTTTCCTGAGCTGTTGAGCGGTCCGTACTTCTTTTCTCGAGTCCCCCGACTTTCTGATACCTACTCTTTCGCGACTCTCTTAATGCACACCCGAATCCACGTTGTCTTAAGCTAGCATATGGGGAGAATCGAAAACACATGGATAGAACCATAGGTGATTATGAAGAGGAAATGAACTTCAAATAGGTCATGTTGCTCGGTGAGGTGCCTACCTCTATTCGTATGGCATGCTGACACGTATGATGCAAAGAAAAGACGTGCGTGTTTCATACTGATACTCGCTTACTCGTATCCCTTCGTAATTCTTCCCCGTCTTCCTAGTTGCCTACCAATTTGCGTCCGTTGCATGCTGGCTGGCCATGCTGTAGCCTCAACTCTTCGTCCTCACGGACCTCTAAGTTTGCCCTCCAAACCATGTGTCTACCAATCACAACCACAAAGTACCGCAACCTCCAGTGAGTCCCACCAGGAAGCCTCACATGGCTGATGCTGCCAATGTGTGTACCGTCGGGGCGTGGGAATCCTTGCGCTGTCGTCTATCATCGTCTGCGCTCTCCTCCGGCGTTTCCTGCATGGCGAAGTTGCCTTGGATACGCCGCGTAGCTTCTCTCTTTTCTGCCTCTGTGATGTCCTCTTCACTCTTGCGCATGTCTGGCGCCCAGTGGGGTTCATCTGGTGAATGTCCTATCGACATTCCGACTCGGATCTACACGTCTTATCAGAGTTTGCTGCGGAATAGTAAGAGGGGGGAAAATACTGACCAATGTCTCCAGAGCACCGCTTGAATTATCCGTCAAGTCACCGTCGAATTGCATAACACCCGGCTCAAACAAAAGAAGGACGGTGCTGCCTCCGAATTTAAAGTAGCCCAATTCTTCGGCGCGCTTGACGTGATCGCCCTCTTTGCGAGTGATCACGGTGCTGCCCACCATCATTGCTCCAACGCAAATCACCATCACCCGGCCGTGTGCTTCGCTGTCGATAGGTACAACGACCCTGATGTTCTCTCCATACACATCCAAGGCCGAACGAATGGCCATGGGATTCACGGTGTAGTATTCGCCAGATATCGTGATAGGCTTACCTAAAATGCCATCGACTGGAATATGAAATCGATGGTAATCTTGAGGCGCGAGGCGAAATATACCCAGCGACCCATTTTCGTACCGCGTCGCGTCGTCTGGATAAGCATCACCCAACAATCTCTTCATGCTGAACTCGCGACCTTTAACCCAAATTTTCGTCGCCTGCGTCAAGTTGTTGAAAACGACGCTTCGGCAATCAGCTGGCGACACAATGATCTTGGCATTGTCGGGCGCAGAGCAAGGTCGCGCATCGGGTTTGAGAGCGCGGTAGAAAAACTCGTTGAAGTTTTTGAACTCTTCCACCGGTAGAAGGACCTCAGACATGTCGAGGCCATGGAAGGCAATGAACTTCTCAATCTCATCCTTGGATGCCGGGTCATCGAACTTTTTACCTTGCTTGATGCTCAGATTCTTCAATAATTTTCGAACTAGAAGTCGTTAGTATTTTCGTGCGCAATCGGGGATATGCGCTGTCTCACTTCTCTTGTTCTCCATGTCTCTTGATTTGAGACCTTTGTATAGGAGGCGAATACCCAGTCTCACGTAGACGCTCATCTTCTCCTCATTAATTTGACCAGTAATGCGGTCTTGAACGAGGATATTGGCCGAGTTGGCCCCGAGCTTATACCCACCGTAGGATATTTTGGTGATGACCTTGGAATACCACTTGCGTTGCGCTTGATTTGCAGTAACGAAGCCACCCATGAGCACCGTATTGACCTGTCGCCAATCCTGGCTGGCGCAGGTAGCGATGTGCGTGATGATGTCGGTATCGCTTCGCTTGTTCAGGCGCGGTTGATGGCAGATTGGGCATTCGCGAATTTCCACCACGTGTTCCTCACCAGCGTCATCTCGAAGCGCATCATGGTCGGCGAAGTCGTCCTTGCTGTCGTCATCGGGTTCCTGGATTTCGGGAACGCCCTGCTGTTGAGGACCGTCCAGGGAAATTTGAGGGGTCGAGGAGCCGGAGGCACTGGCGCTGATCTCGTCGCCCGGCGAGCGTGGCTTTCTCTGGAGGCCGAGCTGCTTCAATCCGGGTAGAAGGGTCTTCATCTTGTCTGTCAAAGCGGTAGGTTTGCTCTTAGCATCGAGTTGGCCCTCGAGGCAGATGACGGCCTCGTCCATGGTGAGATCCCAACTATACTCATCATCTGCGGCCTTGTGAGGAAAGCGCTGGAAGAAGCTGTCGATGGTGGACTCCTTGAGCGTGGAACCCAAGGTATCAAGCATAGTCGTCAATTCGACGCGGCTGATTTGCCCGCTTTCGTCCGTATCATACTGTTTGAGCATTGCCCGCCAGAATTGCTGTCTAAGGGCGGTATAGGGTAGATACTTCGCTTTCAGGTAGATGACTGGACTGTGCTTGCTCTCCCATTTTTCCTGATGCTTCATCTTCAACGGAAGTGCGTAAGGGCGAAAGTCTGGGTCGTCGTTGTCGGCAACGGCTTCGGAAGTGTCTGAGGCGTTGCTCGTTAGAGCATCAGTGGGCGCCAGGAAATTGTTGGCAGATTGGGCTTGGTTTGGATCCGAGGTAACGATCTGAGACGTAGTACTCGCGCTTGAAGCTGTTTTCGAGAGCTGCGGTCGAATAAGTTTGCTCAAGCTCTGCGATGAAGAAGATCTAGAAATTCCCAATTTCTTGAAGCGGGACCTGGCCGCCGTCGGAACGTGTTCTGGTGGCTCACGGAGCTCGTATAACCCAGTCTCCGGGTTAGCTTTGGGAGCGTTTTCGATTAGTTCTTGTACAGGTAGTGTACAAGACGCGATGAAATCGTTGCCCGAGTATTTGTCATGATCAATTACTGTAAAAGCAAACGAGTATGATTGTTCGTGTCCCTGTACGTGGAAGATCATCTTTTCATTGAAAACGGGGTTCAAGTTGTGCCTGACGCGTTGAGTACGGTACGTCTTCCTTCCGAGCGATGCGACGACGAATGGGTCCATGTCAAAGCCTGTGTGCGTCACGTTGGACTCGGGGGGTAGGTCGGTTATTTTGCAAATCTCAAGGAAGATGATGCCAACGACATCTGAAGTGCCGTTGCTAAAGGCATACGGATTCTGACGACGTTTCTTCTTGAGACCTTTGATCCGAAGGCGTCGTGTCCTTTTTTCGGCCGTCTCGGGCTTCGACGAATCGTCTCCTTCTTCTTCGTCAAGTTCCGTGAGATCCTCGTCGTCATCCTCGTCGGCGAACCCATCCGATGACGAGGCCGGCTGTCCGTACTTGCCAGCAGATGTAGGAGACAGACGGGGCGTCGCAGAGGGAGTTTGGCTTCTGGAAGACGCGATGGGAACAGAGCCAACAAGAGCATAGAACTTCTCAAACACTTCCTTGGAGGAAGCACCAAGGTGATTGGGGTCGTACAGGTTGAACTGCAGCAAGACCTCGCCTGACACGACGCTGGTCTTTTTCCCAGGTCTTTTGCTTTTGAGCGGGTACCATTTTGGTTCTTGCTCCATGCGTTCATTTTGGAATATCTCCTCCAGGGCGAGGTCGAACTCGCCCATGTAGTCCTTGCCGAAGCGGTCTTTGTCCCAGCAAATGACGTCGAGAATCAGGTTTTGGACGCCGTTAACAGGCAGTCGTTCAATGGCATTCCATTCGGGGTTGAGAGTTTTGGGGACGGAGTGCGTGACGGCTCGAGAGTCGCCCAGCGTCAAGACGAGATACTGTGACGTGTCAGTCTCCTGCCTCGGCTGGCGGTGGTGGTAGGATGGCCAGAATGTGCCAATTTGCCTGTTTGCGAGAAAGCGGACTCACCGGATCGGAAGTTCCTGAACGGTCTTTGGCTGCAAGATTCCTGGCCTGAAAAAGAAAAATTAGTCTGATCAGAAGCTTTGCAATGAGGGGCTGCAAAAACATTGACGATAGGCTGCAGATTTCACCTTCATGATGACCACTTTCAGGGTCAGGCCTGTGCCTGGATCCCCTCCAAACCCCGCATTATCCGTCCTGGACCGCATTGGATCTGAAATTCAGACTGAAGATCGAGGGCTTGGAAGTCGAGGAAGGCGTGTTAACACTATTCACGAGAAACGAGGATGGAATGGGTTCCAGCTCGAAGTTCGTCTTGCCTTGGCATCCAAGTTGCTTTGTTCCCGTTCAAAAGGGAGTGGAGAGCGAGCTCAGGCAGGGACGTCACATACCAGAGGGACGGTCGATGCGGCGAGGTTTTACTACGTACCTGTAAGGTGCTAAGGGATTACTCCGTACTGCTAGCGGACGTCAAACTACGTCAGGCATGTACTGAGATGTAGGTGAGTACATACCTATGTACACCCGCAGAACCGGGAAGTAAGTAGGACCCCCCCCGAGTGGCCCACCCCCCCCACTGGCCCACCACATCGCGACGGCCTCAGATCCACACTATCACCTTCAAACCTTTATAATAATGGCAATTTTTATTATAAATATAAAATAACTATATATTCAAAATTAGCTATTTCTACTATAGTTAATACAGTTATAGCTAGAATCTTAGTATATTAGGCTATATAGCAATATAGTA
Source organism: Torrubiellomyces zombiae (assembly GCA_018831705.1). Classification (NCBI taxonomy): domain Eukaryota; kingdom Fungi; phylum Ascomycota; class Sordariomycetes; order Hypocreales; family Ophiocordycipitaceae; genus Torrubiellomyces; species Torrubiellomyces zombiae. Next base: position 59,433 of record JADHZA010000061.1, on the reverse strand, counting down.
TCCTACGTAAAATACTCTTAAGATAGCTATCTAGTAGTATTATATACGCTATAGCAGCTTAGGGTAATTAAAGGCTTTTACTAACTAATAAAACACGTATTTCTATATAGATCTTACGTTAAGAGATACTAGGGTTTACTCCTATATACTAGTAGATTTATTATATAGTTATAAAGATCCTTAAAAAATAGGGTAATATAAAGCCCCTTAGTAAGTAATAGATTAAAAGCTTTTTATAATATAATAAAGCTATAAAATTAAAAAAAAGCTAGAGGATAGATAAGGCTAGAATAAGTAAAATAAATCTTAATATAATTAATACCTTTTTTAATTTTTATAATAATTTTAAATAGATTAAATAGTTAAATATTTATAATATAAATAAAATAGGCTTTATAGAGGGCCTTAGTAATAATAACCTTATACTAGGTTCCTCGTAGATTAATTTAAAATATATATATATTAAGAAATTAAAAGTAAAGGCTTAGGCTACGATAATTAAGTATATTAGTACTTCTAGCTTAGTCTTAACTTTATTAGTAATATTTAAAGGCGCTACTATATAATAATAATAATTTAAAAAAACCTTCTTATAGCCTTAGCTTTTTATAATATTAAAAAATAGTTAAATAAGTAATTTAATTATAATTAAGTAGCTAGAATATATTTTTATACTAGAAATAGCTCTTAATAAACCTTTAAAAGCTTAATTATTAATTATTAATAACTATAGTAGCTATATAACTAAAGAATTTATATAGATTTATTTTAAAGATAATATTTATATCTTATACCTTTTACTATATATATTATATACTCTCTAGCTACTTAATTTAGTAGTTTTTAGCTTACTAAAGTTATTATATTAAGGGGAACTTTAATTAACTAATATATTTAATAATATAGCCTTTATTAATAAGGTTATATTTTTTAAAGCCTATATAAAAGTATAAATATAAGCTTTTATAGCTTATAATACTAAAGCTAGGTTTAAAATAGTAAGAATTTAGCTTAAAAACTAGTAAAAAGTCTTAGATAGCTACTTTATTTTATAGAAAATTATAATACTTAAAAGTATACCTAAAAAACTAAAAAAGTAGTAAAAATATAACTTTAATTTAATCTTAAAAAGCCTTTTAAATAACTTATATATTTAAATTATATTATATATAATAAATATAATACTATAGTTAAAAAAAGTATTAGCTATATATAACTATTTAATTAGTATAAAATTTAATAGCTTTTTAACTAATATTATTTTCTAAGAAAAAGAAATTAAATTAAAAATATACTAAATTAAATACTTAGCTACCTAAAAAAAAAAGAAAGTCTTATTAAACCTTAATATATACTTTATAATACTTAAAGAAGTATAAAAGGCTTAAAAATAAGCTAAAAACGATAACTATAAATATAAGGTATAATTCCTAGCCTTATAGCTAGCTATACTAGATAATATGTATATAAGGGATATACTATACGAATAATAATTATAGGATATTAATATTATTTAATTTAATTAAGTAATAATAAAGTTATAGTGGTTTTCGTATACTAGGCGCGTCTATGTTGTATCGCGATATGGTGGGCCACTCGAGGGGGTGGGCCACTCGGGGGGGGTCCTACTTACCCGGTAGCAGGTAAGGCAGTGACGCCACCAGCCAACTTGGCGTGTTGGCTCTGCCACCTACCGTGCCTCGGTTGCATGATTGCACTGTAAGGGCCATCAGTGATTGGCTGCGCGCGCTATAACCAACGGCCAGAGGCATCCACTCATTTGCTGTCCCAGCGAGTGCAAGAGAAATCGCTCGCACATGTAACGTTTTGCCCCATTTGATCCTTCTTCGGCACTCACGGCACTCTTGAAGGCTTTGACGCTCGGATAAAGAGCGAATCACCAAGGCGAATCACTGTGGTCTCTGAGGGATATATAAGCTCGTAGCTATCTACGGTGTAAGGTAATGCACAATAGCGTATGTGGCGATGATCCCAATACCTACGACAGGTGCTTGGAAGCACTGCCTTGGCGAGATGGTACGGTTGACAGCAGGGTAACTTGTACTGTGTAGTGATAGCTCACGTCAGTGCTTTGCATGAATGCCACTACCACTGCCCCCGATATTGCAAAAGATCCTCAATTGTAGTTCCCCGGACCTGATCAACGTGGCAACATGGCTGTTTGTTGAGAGTAGCAAATCGAGGAATTGTTATAGGTCAGATCCCATAGATGGAACGACACGCTGATGAGCTTTAGCTGTCTCAAGTCTTTTCTTCCCGACGTCCACCGAAATTTGTGGATATGTTCTACCTCCTACTACTTGCCTGCGAAGCCTCGAGGCCAGCTGGCAGTCGGTTGGCTCACTGCTAGTAGGTCTGGACACCGTGACACCATACGAGGCGCATGGAAGCAAGCCACTGTTGGCAGCTACTTGTAATAATTGGCGGGGACTTTTTCCACGCATCCTACCTGATCGGGCAGCTGTTTGCCGTCTCGACATTTTCCCAATCATTTGCACCTCGTCGCGGAGAGTAGCAGCATCCTGGCAAGAATTCCATAAGAATGCGGACTTGGTGCATGATGTAGGGAGTACTCCGTATAGCAAAGGGTATAACGTCTTATTACCTGCATCATCTTGAAACGCACATATTAATATTATACAAGAATAGGGATAATGATAACTAATAGTGTATGTACGGATGTACTCTGTACAAGTATAAGTGCATACTCGTACTGTATGCACCTCATCATGGAGATTGACGCGCCCCAGGAACCTTGCCGAGTGCACGCTAACCCTGTCACAAAGTTGCAATTCCAGCTGCATCTGGATGTTCCCCCCCGGGGTCTCGAAAAAGGGGAGAAAATCGAAGATGGACATTGCCCTGTGAGGCTACTTGTTCATATTTGCACGCAGTACTTCGTAATATTTGCAGGCATATTGGTCCCTTCGTCGGGCGCTGAAGCTCTTCCGCGTCCATCTTCTCGGCATGAGTTCAAGGCCATCTACTCCGTATATCCCATCTCATTACACACAAGGATGAATATGCATGCATTTACAATGGTCAGACCGAGGTCGAGGCAAAAGCTGCCACAGATTGTCACTCTCGTGCTTGTACGAGACCACAGGTCCCTACATGGATCACGTCTACATACATACAAGTACTAGCATAGCATACACAATACATGCAGCAGCACCCTGTGCTCCGCACCTCGTGGCGCCAAGCGACCGTTCGTATTCCGTGCCACGACAAGCCCGTCTATGTATGTACATATGTATTATCTCCTCAAATACGCATAGACTCTCCTGATGAATGAGCGACGAGGGCACGAAGGCACGAGGGCACGAGGGCAAGGCAAGTCGTCGCACGGAAGGACAGGGACCAGACACGGTTGAATTTTGGGTGAGGAGTCGCTCCTGAAAAGGTCTGAAGAGATCCCCCTGCCGTCTTTCCCACCAGAACCCCTTTCCCTCCACTTTTCCCGCCTTGCCAGGGTCCGAATGCGCGAACGGACCGCCATCGTCCCAGTTGGTTGAGCACCTCGAGCTCCATCCGAAACTCTCTCGCATACCCTACTGGACCTGAGAAAACGAACAACCGGGCACGCCATTTTCGCCCACCCTGTCCTCCCGCAACCGATTCCTCCGCAAATTGGCACATTCCTCCTTCCGCACGCCCAATTCTTTGACCACCTTGACTTGCGACGGCTGAAGAGCTCGAGACCGATCGAGCAGCCTTTCCAATCCACCTCGTGCTCGCACCTGTTGACATCCTCGAACCGTCTGGGCCCTTGCTGCCAACGCGGTCACGCGCGCAATTACCCAAACCGGCACCATGTCTTCACCTTCCCCTTCCTCGCAGGGCAGCAAGCGCAAGAGAAATTCTCTCCATCACGAAAGCTCAGCAGCCGACCTGGCTGCGAGCGCGGGGCTGCAGGCTTCATCCCGGGATGCCTCGGGCGAGGAGGGCGACACGACTGCGCCCGAGCCAGCTCGGCATCAACGTCTTTCCAACGGCAATGGCCCGCATGCTAAGCGACAACGGGCCAACTTGGACCGAGCTGTCGATGCCAAGGAGAATGCCCTCGATCCTGGAGAGCCAAGCGACACGACAGAGGCGAGCGTCGATATTGCTGAGCGCGTCGGTCGAAAGGCTCGCAGGGTATCCCTTCTCGGCGACGACGAAGAGACCATGCCTCCACCGCCCATTGGCAAGTTGACCGACCCCGCTGGTGGCTATAAGACCAATTCGCCGCCTGTTGGTCGGCCCGTTAGAGTGTACGCCGATGGCGTCTTTGACTTGTTCCATCTTGGGTGAGATCAATTATCCTTTTTCCATCTGTCCCAGATCAGCCCAGCCCCGAATGATTTGTGGAAACCCACGCTAACGGTCACTTCAGGCACATGCGCCAGCTAGAGCAGGCCAAGAAGGCGTTCCCCGACACCACACTCGTCGTTGGTGTGACGGGCGACGACGAAACGCACATGCGCAAAGGCCTGACCGTCATGTCGGCAAAGGAGCGCGCCGAGTCGGTACGACACTGCAAATGGGTCGACGAGGTGATTGAAGACTGTCCTTGGATCGTGACTCCGGAATTTCTCGAGGCGAACCGCCTCGACTACGTTGCCCACGATGACCTACCCTACGGTGCAGACGAGGGCGATGATATATACCAGCCGATCAAAGCCGCCGGAATGTTTCTCGTCACCCAGCGAACAGAAGGCGTCAGCACAACTGGGATCATTACGAGGTTTGTCCGCTCGTAGTTGACGGGCCCCTTGTCCAAGCTGTTAACAATGAATCGCAGGATCGTTCGTGACTACGAAAAGTACATCACTCGACAGTTTAAACGAGGTACATCCCGGCAAGAGCTCAATGTGAGCTGGATGAAGAAGAACGAACTGGACATCAAGCGTCACGTGCAAGATTTGCGAGACAACATCATCACCAATTGGACCACGACCGGGCAGGAGCTGAGTCGCGAGTTGAAGCAGTTCTGGCCCGCGAGCAGGCCACATAGCCCTGCTCGATTCAACTCGGCCAACAGTGACGGGCTCCGATCGCCTCCCACGCCAGGTGTCGGCGTCGGTCCCGGCAATTCGAAGGAATTCGTCACGGGATACGCCCTCGGACTGGTCGGTGGCGTACGCTCGTGGGTACGGGCAACAATGTCTCTCCGAGAAGTGTGAATGAAACGCTGACAGGCAATGCAGATGACGAAAAACCGACGCACCGTCGTCAGCCGACATGCCAGCGACGATGAGTCGGAGGAGAGCGATGAGCACACCAAGTCGCCCTCGGCTTCGATTGATCACCTACGACAGCCGCTTCCTAAGCACGGGTGAGGGAAGGCAGTGGATGGGACCTTTTCTTCCGACAGTCTCCTCGCTTTCTCCTTTCCTTCCTTCCTTCCTTCCTTCCTTTCTTTGTGTTTGTCAAGATGGCTGCAGAAGAGGGAGCTTTTCTTCACTCTGGGCGATGCGTGCATTGATGGGGTTGGGAACAGGAGACCGTCTATGGTAATTTTAATAACTGGCAAGGACAAGCAACTTTGTTGACGTTGCCTCGAACGCGTCTTTGTGTACCGTGTAGAACTTGGAAACGTATGATGGGGAGTGAGCAGGCAAGGGAAGATTCGAGTTCCAAAAATGGGCTGGGATCGTTCTTCTGACCTTTACAACGGCTTGTTAAAGATTGCACTTGCCGAATCTGCAAGGCCAAGTCGCCGTTGAGGTGGAGCTTTGACAGAAAAAATGACAGCTCTTTTACTATTTGCAGCTCGGCTCTCTATTTGTACGTACTTGCATGTAGTCCATGACTCGGTTTCAACGTGAAGGATCCAGGGTGACCCTGGTGAGGGTTGTTGACAGGTCGGCCCCCATCTGGAGCAGGTATGAACATGGATGCGCAGATAACGATGGGATGATGTGCCTATTAGCGAGCCGGGGAAGACTATTTTTTTTTTAAACGAATTTAGCCATATGCTCGATCGATCGTCTTGCCGGTTTCCAAAAATGGTAGAGGGGAAAACGCAGTGAAACGGATGAGTGAGAGTTTGAAGGCAACGCTTGAAAGTATGTATTTACTTTGATAAATTTAGGTAGCTTAGCAGGTTGGGTTAGTCTGTTTTGAATCTCACTTGTCGACTCGGCAGCGCCCCGCCCCGCGCGATCAGAGCGGACAGACCCAGTGACCCCCTGCCCGTCGGGTCCCCGTTGCGGCTATTGGTTACAGGTATTACTGGTTTGATCTTTCAATTCTTCATTATCATTTATAGCTGTTCTGCGACGTTCCCTCATCCCCCAATGAAACGGTCGAGTTGACGGTCCATGCTGACAATAACAGAGGAACACTTGCTTGTCATATAAATAGTAGATGGATGGATGTTGATGTGAACGGACGGACAACTCCACCGACAAGGACGTGGTGAATGTGAGCTCGGGGGATGTCATCATATGTATGTGCCCACGATGTATGTACAAAGTTGAGCGAGCGGTAGCCCCTTGTTCCCCCCTTGGCCTCATTGTCCAGTTTGGAAGGATTCAGACTGGCGCGACGAGCGAGCATTGTCGCGAATTGTTCTGCGTGAAATTACCCATCACACGCAGCAAGGCCAAGACGAAACAAAGAAAAGATAGTCTGATGTCATGCCATGTCACGTTATATATATAGCATCTCACTTATGTACTTACCATTCTGCACCTTAGACACGTCCCAGCACATGCGTCGCCAGCAGGAGGGAGACGCATCCCAGAGTTGCCAACCACCACACACACACGCACACGCACAGCCCTCCCTCTGTGCCAGGCGCAGTCCATTCATGACATGCACCTCCTTTGCCCTCACCCCCTCCAATTCCCCGGGCATGATTACTGGCATGCAACCCACGCCAGGTCGGTGCAACCATCTGGAGCATGCACAATGACCACCATCCGAGTCCGAAACGGCTCAATAACGAGAGCAGGATCATGACCCATCGAGGACACTGGTGGAATAGCCGCGACTCAACGTGGCAACCCTGACGGTTGACCCGACGCCAATGTCCGTCCGGCAGGATCGGTGTCAAACACGAACATTCCTCGTCGACATTCTCGAACCGACCCATCTCATCCTGCAGCCGGTTTTTTTTCCTTTTCAGCACGTCAGGTGTCGGCGGCATGGCTTGGATGGAGGAGGCGGAGGAGGAACAAGTGCCTTCAAGTCGATAGACCTGTACGCGTACACTCTCTCTCAGCTTTGCGCCGGCCAAGTAAGTATTACGTAGTATTATGTAGTCCGCAAGGTATTCCCGTGTCCCAAGGTGAAGAGGTGAACAGCCTCCTCTTGACCGACACCATGTACGAGTTGAACTAGCGGCGGCACACTGACGCAAAAGGTGGAACCGCATGCTCATCACAAACCAAGTTGAGGCTTGCGCTGAAGAAGAACAAAGCGACGGGCCGTCCAGCCCTTAGGCAGGGCGGCGGATCGGGCGCCATACGTTTTTTCCTGGGTCCCCTACCCTCCCTCCCTCCCTTCCTCCCCCCCCCGGGCGTGCGTGGAAGGGATGGAGAAGGTTTCCGAAGGGGAGACGAGGGGATAGAGGATGGTGGGAAGCGGCCGAAGCGATAAAAAAGATGCCGCGCGGTTCGGCGCCCGTCCAAGGATCGACCCAGACGAACTACCCAATGCGTCCGTCTGCTGGCCTCGTGGGTATGGGGCCGCTGAGACCTGGAGGAGCGCCCGCCGTGCTTATTTTGGCCCTGCATGTACGGTCGCTCCAACTGTCTGCTTCCGGAACCCTTTTTTTTCTCGCGAGGCCCCCCCCTGTGTTGCCTCCAACGGGTCGGATCCATATGGCTCTCGCCGCGCGTGTTGTCGTAAGGGCACAAATGTTCGCTTGTACATGCAAACATCACATCGGATACTTTCCTTGTTCCTCTGCTTCTGTAGTGGTATTTCGAGCGTGGGACGCTCGGCGTATGTATGTACAAGGCGGCAGACGGGGTAGGTTATGGAGGGTTTCTTTCACGAAAATGTCTCATCTGCCTACTACCTGATGTAATTACATACATACAGCGTGACAGCCTAACATACGGCGTGCGCGCACAAGGTAAGCCCTGCAGGGAACAGTGGGGTTTCGTCAAGCTGCCCTATATTTACAGTACCTGTAGTAGGTAATACGCACTCACAAGCGTACGCGCACCGCACACCACAATGGCACCGCACACACACGCACACAAATAAAACACATAAACACACACATGACGATCCTCCTCAGCATCTCAGCTGAGCCACTAAGCAGCTACATATGCGTTGTCGCGCATCTTAGCCGCCCGCCACGGTGGAGGAGCGGCATTAGTCACACACTTGACCAGCTGGCTCGGGTCCTGCGCACGCCTTGCAAGTTCGGAGAGAATTTACTGGGTGCGGCGAGAGCACGTATTATCGAACCTGACCTGACGCTGCATTAGCAAGGCAGCAGAATCCGAGGAACCATGGTCCGGGCCATTCAGCTAGCCCAGTTCCCGGCCAATCAAACCAGCGTCTCGTCTCGTCCAGAAGAGAAGGACGAATACAGTGACAAATACGCTCCTGTGGGTTCCGGCAGCTTGGGGTTCCGGCGTCAACGTGGCTCCGCGTGCGGAGGAAAAAAGGCAATGGGAAGGCCAAGGCAAGGCAAGGACCCGGCGGTTGTTGGTCCAGCGGCCGCGCGCACCCCCCCTTCTTCCCTTGTCTATGACCAACCGACGCGCTGTGCTACTAAAATTGTAAGTGTATGTAATGAGCGAGTGATCAACGAGTTGACGGCTTACCTATTTCCAGAGCTGTAGGTATTATCAATTGATGCGCCCAATCAACGACCGTTGCTTGTTATTACGTGCATGACTGACCTCTGGCCCTGTCACTCGCAGTGTTTACGTTTGTGACTTATTTTAGCAGTAGTATAAATCATTACCTACCAGTAGTAGTATGTACCAGTGTTACCTCTCTTTCCCAGCCTCAGCAGCGGATACGTCACCGTTGCAACAGACGATGGGAAGGGGGAAAGAAGAAGAATAGAAATATTCCGACGGCCTGCCACCAGCTGCGGTTGCTAAACCGGGCCATCATGCGAGCGTCTCGCCGCCGTCAGCTGGCGACGGAACATGCCAGTCGGACGCTCCGAAACCACCACATACATACATACATGTACCGCACTGTAGTACTAGTCTGTACTCGCTCGGGCACGGCAGTACGTTGTATACGACGCTTTGTACGTCGTCATGATTCCGCATCGTCAGCGTGGCTTGACTTGTATGTTCGCACACACGTCTCACGCGTATGAACACGCCCGTGCTTGTACGAGACACATGGTACGGGGTTGGCACGACGAGAGAGAGCATGGAGATTGGAGTTTGAATCACTATCGTGATGACGATCATGTCCATGACGATGGCAGTGACTGATGGTGATGCCCTTTTCGCTCGTGGCACCCCCCCCCTTCTTCTTCTAGTTCTAGCTGCGTGCAACTGTATGTATGTACCTGGGCTGCAAATCAATGACACTTGATGTATCGAGCATGTAGGTACGAGCACAAAGGATGGATCGCATTTGACGCCGTACCCGCCCCAAGGCCTTTTTTCCCACTAAACGCCCGGCTGCGCCTGGCGACTGACGGCCTGACGTTGACGTGACGGCGGGTTGGTTCGCTGCAGCGGGCCCTGGGGCGAGCCGTCCCCCTGGATGACGACTACCCGTAAGCCCAGTAAGGCGCGATGCCGAGTGCGTGCGTGCATGGTACAGCCTAGAGGTACGTAGGTGCATTGCAGCACGTATCCCTTTGACGGTCTTAAAGGAGCTTTTAGGTCACTCACAAGGATATGAGCGAATGAGCTAAGCCTATTATAGCGGTACTTGATATTCTGTACGAATTGTATGATAATAGAAGTTGCGAATTTATGCAAGTTACAAGATACTACTTTCTATTCCTTGTTGATAGGCATGTTAGATCCATATGATCATGTTCTTGAATGTATTTGATGAATATGGGGCCCGTGACCTAAAAGCTCCTTTAAGACCGTCAAAGGGATGACCAATGTGCGGTATGCAGCATACCTGCTATGTACAGCCTACTGGTAATACTCCGTACATAAGGTGATAAGGTACAGCACTCACTGTAACTACCTGTATTGTGATTATGATCCGTCCATGATGCTATTGTTGGCATGTTGCGTCCATCCACCAACCTCCCGTGCGCCAACGCTGTCCGGTATCCTTGGGCCCCCTGTCATTCGTCCTGTCCTTTCTCTGTCTCTTCGCAAACTGATTCATCCTTTTTCATTCGCCGTCTTGGGAGATTCGGGACAAGTCACAACCCCCCCTTCCCTTGCCTTCCCTTCCCTCGTCCCGGGAAACCAACTGGCAAGGCTGGGCTGACACCACCCCCCCCCCCCTTCCTCTCTTCCTCTCTCTCTCTCTCTCTCTCTTCCTTTACCTTGGATCGACCTCACTCACACACCCCCCTCCCCTATGTACAAGCTACTCCTTTGGGGCTTGTTACCAAAGTCACGTTTGCCTTCTTGGCTCACGCCCGGCATACCCTTCGCCTCTGCCCATTGGACTGTTCGTGCAACGCCTCCCTCCACACCGCACCCCGAGGTATCCGCAGTTTTTCGCGTCTTACGCTTTTTACGGCAACATTGTCCAACAATCCAATGTACCTGTAATCGCCCTGTGCCCAGGCATGTGCCATACGGTACAAGCCTCGACAGGGGTTACCCAAGGAGGCGGTCCTGAACCGTCAGCACTCACAACCACCACGTTCGATATGGCCCGGGCATGCCTCATAATCCTCGACGGCAAAGGCCGTGGGTTTTCTGTGTACATTCGTGGCCCGGCTTGGTATTCTTAGTCGCCGTACATGTTCTCCATACTTGGCTCCTTGGCCCCGGTCCAGCCCTCATGCTGTTGGTCATCATGGTCATCATGGGCCCCCGGGGGTCATGGGCCACCATCTGTCCATTCATCTGCCTCCTCGCCGGCCTTCCACCTCGTCTCTACAGATAGTACTTGTCTCTCTGGGCGAATCTCTTTAACACGGCTTGCCTGATCGCTCCTCGATCCGGCAATGCCTTCTCTGAACCCTCTCTCCTGTTTCCACGGGTCGTTTTTGTGTTCCATTGCAGATGGAGCCTGCCTGTCATCTCAACCCTCTCATCAAGCCGTCTGACGAGGCTTGCTAAGGAAACCAGCCCGTTTGGACTCGTTTTCCCGAAATACCATCCCATACCATACGCCTGCCCGTCGCCATCTTCGCCTTCCTATTGCTCGCCTTCGTTACCTCGGGCCCCCTTGTCTCCGGCACCTCGTTTCCTCGAGTGCCAGCACCACTTGCCGTGTCCGTCCATCTCGACTAGCCCGGGCGTGCCAGAAGATATCTTTAGCTGCCCGGTCTCCTGTTACGGCTGAGCCCGGAGTTGTGGTTTCACGGACCGCGAACCCGGCCCTCTCGCTTTCTTGGTTATTTTGGTGCTTACATCTCGGCCTGTCCGCCATGGCCAGCCTCAGAAATATTATGAACGTCGATGACGAATGTGATGCTCACTCGTTGAAAAGGCCGGCAGACGCAAGCACGAGATCTTCTCGTAACCCTGAACCGCCTCCCTCTCCTTCCAACTATCCTCACTCAGCCAACTTTGCTGCCTCCCCTTACCCGGATCGGGCTCATAGACCGAGCCCACCCTCGATCTCTTACTACCCCTTGACGGCCGAGCCGTCTTCCTCATCGTTGGCCATCGGTCACCGCAACAGCAGCTTCATCCCCGGCCGACGTCCGAGCAACACGAGCACCGATTCAATGGAGTCCCACTACGGCCATAGTCCCGGCCATCACTATGCTCACTCGTCTTCGCTGCCGCCGCCTCCTCTGAGGCCTTTCTTGCCCACTGGAGAGGCCCCGGTAAAGCTAACGCCCATCACCGGTCGAGTGAGCCGCGCAAAGAAAGGAGTGCCCGTTCATTCCTGTGACATTTGTCGCAAGGTACGTTGGCCGCTTTGATTCGATGGGCTTTCGGCCTTCATCAACTGACGGCTATGGTGGCATTAGACGTTTACTAGGGCAGAGCACTTGAGGTCTGTTCTTTCCGTGATCCCCCCAACGTCGATTTGGGCTGACCACCAAGTTGTTGTAGGCGACATCAGTTGAGCCATCAACCCCCGGATCTCGCCTGTCTCGTACCAGGCTGCGGCAAGGTCTTCCACCGTAAAGACTTGCTGGAGCGCCATCAACAACGACAGTAAGTCTCACACACAGTTGTCCACCCCGGATTTCGGCCTTTTCGTATCCCAACATTGTAGCTCGAGCGTAGCTAACGGCGTGGTAGCGAGCAAGATGACGCGCTACCGAAATTCAGCGGAGCTCCACCTTCGCATCATTCTGAGAGCTCGAGAAGTTCTCAAGGTGCAGCAAATCGCTATGCCAGCTCGTCTCCCGGCTCCTACCTCCATACGCCCCAACAGTACAGGGGTATGTCTTCAAACGCAGGCCCATCCACGAGTGCGTCGGCGATGCCCCTCGGGTCTCCCCGTTGGCCGCAAAGCAGCAAGGCCGCTCCCCGGCAGTATCGAGAGGCTTCGGTGGACATGATACTAGGAGGAATGAAAAATGAGTATCAACTCGAATCCTCTCCAGTTGCTCAGACGATCCAGTCCAGGGCGTCGTCCAACTTCTCCGAACCTCGATCCACGCCCGATATTGGGACGATGGAGTCTGTTGCTGGCGCTTGCGTGACCGGTGTTGGCACTCCCAGCCTGAGCGCTTGGCAGGCCAACGCTGGCATTCTGCAGTCGACCCCAGGCAGCACTTACACCACCTTGGCCGACGTTCCGGGCACTGGACAGGATACGGTACCATCGCCAAGCTCGAACTGGACCAGTCCCCTTCAGCATATCTCTTCCCATCGAGAGCCAGCCGGCTCGATGTTGGGAAGCGAAAACTACGGGCTCAGTTATGCCTACGCCGACGCATCGTCACAGCTGTTCCCTGCTGTATATGCGGGCGACGCAGGACTGCCACTCTCGGGGTACGATGTGCAGTCGCTTTTCAACCCTCAGATTCCAAACACTGTGCGTGGACTGTCCCCGGAGCTTGTCATGGGCCAATGTTCTGAGACTTTAATCACGGCACCATCAGCGTTGCCCTCAGACCGAGTAATCAACGCTCTTGCCTGCAACCGGCAGGCAGGTTGCACGTTTGGTGGTCTCTTCGTTCCGCCCGATCTCATGGCCGTGGATTTGAGCGTCGAGACGCGCAGTGCCATCCCTATCTATCTGGAGATGTACTGGGAGAAGGTACATCCGCTGTATCCCATCATACATAGAACCATGATAGACGGGAGTGTAGATGGCGGCTCAGGAGATGTGGACATCTTGCGCTGCGCCATGGCCGCCGTGGCGACACAGTTCATGGGACATCGAAAGCACCGCATCAACGGCAACCAATTGCATGCCTTTGCATGGCAGAAGTCAAAAGCAGTACGTGGTGCTTGAGTCTTCCCTTCCTCACCCTCCTGGATTGACGTTTCGACTCTAACTCATGATTGCAGCTCACTCAGTCGCAACCTTGGACCCTTCCCACGATGCAGACGATTGCGCTTTGCGAGTACTATGCTCGCTTCCGAGGACGGCACAAGGACGACTACCAACCATCGCAGCGGTTTGGCGAGCTGCACCGAATGGTAGGTGTCTCCATGCTTGAGTGCTCGGTTCGCCACAGGCCATTTGCTGATAACAGACGCGAGCAGGTTACCACAGACAAACCCAGACAAGCGCTGTCGCTCTGCGGCCACGACGGCAACCGGCGTTGGAGGGCGTGGATCGACGGCGAGTCCTGGCGCAGGCTTCTCTCGGCTTGTTTCCTCCTCAGCGCCCACAGCATGTTCTACTTTGAGCTACCCTTCGATTCGGTCTTGGGCCTGGACAGCTTTCCCCCGAACATGCTACCCATCCCGCTGTCCGCGAGCACAGCCCAGCTCTGGGAGGCACGAGACGCGGCGACCTGGTCTGCCATGAACCCAGCCAGCGTCAGGCTCAAGACGGTGGGCGAGGCGCTCTGCGAGGCCTCCCCAGCGTCCAGCATCAACGAAGGCTCGCAGTTTGACACCTGTCTCCTCATCGCCGCCCACGCTTTGCGACTGCCCCGGAGAAGACATCGACAGCAGTTCGAGACGGTCAAAGACGCATCGACACCGATGCTTCACGACCTGTTCCCCTGCCGAGAGTTCGACCACCTGCCCGGCGCCAATACGTACCTGGCGCTTCACCACACACCGCTGCACGTCCTGCTCTCCGTCTCCGGCGACAGCTGGGTCTTCAACAAGAAGGTGCCCGAGGCCAGCGCCTTTGCCGAGCACAAGCGCATTTTCAGCGAATGGCGCAACTCGAGCACCTGCGTCGTCGCCACCACCTTTGCCGCTCGCGCCCTCAATGCCTTTCTCGACCTCAAGCCCACCGTCTCCGGCCACAACGACATCATCTCCTCCCCTTGCAAGGACATATCCGACTACTGGGCCGTCTACGTCTGCAGTCTCGTCTGCTGGGCCTTCGGTCGAAGCAACACCGGCAGATCGGCAGGAAGGTCTCACGCGGAACCCAACAGTCGTCACCGAGCGGTGCAATGGATACGCACCGTGGCCAGCATGGATCCCGTGGACCTGCAGAACGTTGATGCGAGAGAGGGGGCGCAGACCGTCGTGCCTTTGGTCCGCGACGTCCTCGAGAGGGACTGCTTCGATGGACGAAGCAGGTTATACGCTGACGCCGTGAGCGTCCTGAGAAAGCTAGAAGAGGTGGATACCTGGGACCGAGCTTGACTGGCCCCCAGCACGTCCAAGTAGAAGCTGTGTTTCTTTTTGAGGGCCCTTGCCACGGCGAAACGCAAGCTTCGACTAAGCATACAAGATGCGCTATGATACCAATGTGATGAATGATGACGACCGATGTTGGAACACGTTGCTTTTGTATACATGAGACCACGATGCATGGATTTTTCTTGTCCTTTGACTCTCATTTGTGCATAGACCTGCTTCAGATGGCTGCCTGTCGACTAAGCCACAGGCTTGCTTTACCTATTACGGTACAGGAGGCGTCGTGGCTTTGAAGACAAAGGAGGACATGATCTGGCCAAGGTACTTCACGCCTATGGCAAGTGGGGAGGCAGAAGAGACGTCGTAAAACACGTTGATTCGCCCAATGATAGAGAGATCTCTAATTTAGGCTAGACGATATCGATATGATTTTGATTTCCTGCCGCAAAGCAAGCCGAATGATAGCTTTCCAAGACATGATCCCCCCAAACTTGAAAGAAAAAAAGGAAAAGTAGAGAGCTTTGCATATTATTAATGAGTCATGAACGAGTCACAGCAACTCGTGCTCGCCGTAAAGAGATCGATCATGAAAGGTTGACGCGATTGACCAGTGCCGAAACCCAACGCAAAACTAATTTCCAGCAACGTTGTTCACCTGAATGACGGCCGGTCCGGCCAGGGCAGAGTCCACGACCGAGTCGGCATCAGTGAAAGAATTGGACGTGGTCAAAGCGGCATGGGACAACCCATGCAGGGCGTGCGCTGTGTAGGGGAACTTGGCATCAAAGGTGATCTGGGAGTTGTGCCAGGAGACATTGGTGATGGGAACGGAGAAGGGAGTCTGCTGACCGGATGTGTAGGTCAGATACAGGCCGTCGCCGTCGCCGCCGATGTACTGTTGCGCATCCGAGTTGTCGGACAAGTCGGTCGAGAAGCACAAGATCTGGTCCTTTGGCTTGACGATGCCGACAGCTTTCCCACTGACGGTGATGGGCGCGAAGATGGGCAGAGGGATCTTGTTGAGCGAGTAGGGGCAGGATCCCGGCACGGTGAACATCTGCAGCGCGGTCCAGGCAAAGGGTGCGGGCACCGCGGTCAGGAAGGGCGCCTCGGAAGGAATCTTGTTGAGGTAGATGCGGTAGAAGCCGTTCTGCTCGCCCTCCTGGCCGATGACGGAGGAAACGATCTGGATCGGGGCCGTAGCACCGTCCTTGGCGAAGAGAACGTTGGCTCCCTGGAGAGCGCCGAGGACGACGGCGGTGAACGTCTCGGCCAGGTTGACGGCATCCTTGAGGTTGGTGACGGGGAATTGGTACTTGCAGGCGCCGGGGGCAAAAGCACCAGCCGACTTCAGTGTTGCCGTGGCGGCGATAGCGTGTGTCTCCTCTTGCTGGGTTGAGCATTGCAGGTCAGCAAATGTATGAGAAAAAAGAATAGGTTGTAGGATACAAGCCGCTCTGAAGAGGGTGAGGGAAGCAGCCTACAGCAAGAACGGTGTTGAATATCTTGATCATTTCATCTCTGTTGCTGCACCCATAACCAGGGTGGCCATTTGTTATGTTCTGCAGCAGCGAGCTGAAGAAGGCCGTCTCAAAAAGCTCATTCGCGGCGATGAGCTGGAAGGCTGTGGTGCTGCCGGCGCCAAGAGACTTGGGAAGCGGCCCGCCGGGGAGCAGGCCACCTGCTTGCTGTTCAATTTGGAGCAACTGTTGAGGGTTTGGATTCGGGAAGCCATTGGCATTTGGGATACTCGCAGCGGTGGCCAGACCCAGCAGAGCCGACAAGGAGACAAGCGAAGAGTGAATCATGATGAAGGCCTGAGTCTGCGATGCTAAGCCGGAGACGAAGTGTGCACTGTTCGGTAGACTTTTGGCCCTGTCCTCTCGAAAAGAGAAAAGAGAGTTGGGGTCAAGGCCATTTTAAATCAATATGTCGAAACTCAAATCCATGTCTCCCGTTGGTGAGCTGCGACATGATATTGAGTGACGGCTAGGGGCGTTGAAGATGTCGCTACGCCGCCTCGCCACATTCAAATATGGGACCACGCGCTCCAGTCGATGAAACTTTAGCCCTAATGATCCCTTATGGCGGTCGGGGGGAAAGTACACGATAGGGCCTAGCCTGAGCCAATGCCGAGAAAAGTCTCAGAGTCTGGGACGTCATGGGCCGACACTAGACCCTCCCGTGAGAGCTTATGGAATGTTCACTCGGTGATAGTCTGGGAATGCGTTACCGACGCACGTGCCGTTGGAAGGCGGGTTCATTCTAATCCTGAAAACGGAAGCAAAGGGCCCGGCGCGAAAGTGTGCGTCAGATGAGCTGTTCATCGAGGAGGCTGATGATGCAAAAGTCTGACGGAATTTAGGTGTGGCTATTGATCAAGTTGGATGGCGCCGTCTTCTTTTGAACATTCCGGGAGCTGGGAGCCGCCTTGGCTTTCTCTCCGTCTTGAACGAGAGGGAGTCGTCTCTGCATATTGTATGCACAATGTCGATGGCCAAGGGATCGGGATCGGAGAAGCCGCAATCCATTGCATTGTCATGGTACAGTTGTCGTTGTCGTTGTGGCAAGCAATCATAGCGCCCATGGTCTAAGTACTGCGGTTGCCATCTTGTCGTTCCACCGCTCTCTCACACTTCTTTCCCAAACAAGCAAGACAGAAATTAGTGCCTGCCCCATCTCGTCCCGTTGCATGTCCATGTCATCGAGTGCTGGCGCTCACATGGTGCTGCCTGCCAAAACGACTGACATCTAAATCACCACCAATGCATGGTAGTCGGTAAGATGGGAATCAGTACTAAGTAGTTCTGTAGTTTAATCCCCCCGTCGCCGGGAAGAAGTCCGACTTTGACCGTTGGGGGGGGTGGAACAAACAATGACAAGGAAGAGCAATTGTACAAAGAAGCCAAGATCAATTCCATGAGAATATTAAAATAAAGCGATTCGATGCAGCTTCGCCAGTGGACTAGACTTTCCCCTATCGTTTTCCCCCGAGGCCCAGTAGTACCGTTAATATACATCAAGTCGAGCTCGCAGCCCGTACCCATGACCCTCCCCTATCCTCCCTCGATGCTGCTGCATAATATGCGGCCTGAGGTTGCGGCAGACGTCTGGGCATTCAAAAGGACGAGCTTGCAGGTTTGGCTGCATCGCCAGCACCACGCATTTGAGCTTCGTAGAATCATCGAGCATAGGGATGAAAGCCTCTGCTACCTCCGCGACCACCCCCCCGATAGTTGGCCCCGGGCCGTCCCGCGTTCTTGGGCCCCGTGGGTGCATTCGCCGGCGGCGCATGTTGCGCGTCAGGAGTGCCTTGGTTGCCTCCGCGTCGGAATCCTCCAGCATTGGGTTGCGGCACATCGTCGTACATGCCCTCCCACGATGTAGGTGCTCCTCCGCCGCCGCCGCCGCCCATGCCGTAGCCGCCCCCTTGGCCTCCCCCGAAACCGCCTCCCCGACCTCCCCGTCGTCCGGATGGTCCTGTGGGCGGCTGTGGCTGGAACTGTCCGTACGAACTCTGATCGCCCCCCTGCTGCGACTGTTGTTGCTGCTGTTGCTGCTGCTGCTGCATCATCTGCTGTTGCATCTGCTGCATCATCTGGGGCGTCATATTGGCCATCATATTCTGCCCGTTGCCTCCACCGGCGGCGCCGCCGCCGCCTCGGCCCATCATCTGTTGCATCTGCTGCATCTGCATCATGTTCTGCCACATGGCCGGGTTCATCGACATGCCACGGTTCATGGCCATCTGTGACTGCATCATGGCGAAGTATTGCTGCATCCGCTGGAAGTACTGCGCCATGACCTGCGGTGTCATCCCGTTGTTGCCCATCTGCTGCTGCCCGCCGCCGCCCTGACCGCCCTGGTTACCTTGATCATCTCCCTTTTTGAACTTGCTCCGCTTGGCCGCTTCTTCCTCTTCACGCAAATTGCCTCTTGGTTGCGCTCGCTTCACTTCCACCGGTTTCCCGTGGATCTCGAGCGGAACATCGATACAGGCTTCCACGCCAGCCTCGCTCTCGAAGGTGACGAAGCCAAATCCTCTAGGCCGCCCGGTGTCCTTGTCCATCATGAGCGTGGCATCGACGACTCGGCCAAACTGCGCAAAGTATTCTCTGAATTCTTGGTCCGTCGTGTCCTGGCTGACGCCTCCGACGAATATTTTACTCGTCTTCTCCTGCTCATCCCGGGGGATGGCTCGCTTGGGGTCAATCTTCATCATGGGGGTGTTAGTCACCGTCACACGCACATCATGCGCATCGCACAAGGCCGACTTACAATCTTTCCATCCAGAAAATGCTCCTTCACCATGACTATGTTTACCGTCTTTGCATCCTTGAATGTGAGGAATCCGAATCCACGCGACCGTCCGCTGCCGCTGTCTCTCATGACTGTGCATTCCACCACCTCGCCGAATTGAGAAAAGTAGTCCCGTAGAGATTCTGCAACAGTCAGAATCTGGTATCATGCGGGTCTCATGCATGCACTTACGATCGGTGGTTTCCCAGTTCAGCCCGCCAATGAACATCTTACTACGTCCATGAAATTAGTACCATGAGCTCAAGTTCAATCAACATGTGTAAAAAATCAGTAGAGCGAAGCAAGATGAAAAGAAATGAAAGTTCGTCAGGTTCGCCACGCAGATTGGAACAGAGAGGCAACGAGATGGTCAAATGCAAATGAGGTCACATGCGGGCCCAACACTCCAGCATCCCGCAAGGTCTCTGAAAGCCTCCAAAGCTTCAAGATAATCGACAAGCAAGCATAGCCCGCATCCTGGATTGATGCCCTCAAAGCCTCCACCTCTCGGCTCGGTCTTGACGCTCAGGGGACCCGTGGTGAAGGGGCAGTGTTGGAATTGGCATGATGGCATTAAGTCGACTCAGCATATCGTCGGTGCATCCTGACTGCTGTCCTCCTCGTTTTTCCGATGATCCATGCAGAGCTGTGTTCGATTGCACACCGTACGGCACAGGCATGCCTGCTCGTCTGATCCAGCGCATTGGAGGGCGAGGCTAAGCCCTGATGCTTGGCAACACGGAGACACCTCAGCAGAATGCCAAATCATATTCGTCGATTCTTTCTTTTCTTTGCTTCTGTCTGTCTGTTTCTCGGTCTGCTGCTATCGCCTCGACGATTCTTCGTCTTTCGACTGTCTCATGCTAGGTACGTAATGACCTTGTGCGCTAGTCGCTGCAACTCCATGCTACAGCCTCCCCATACAGTGCAACAGCTGATAAGGCGCTTCCAGACTCCTGCCGTAGATGGCTATGGAGGACGGGACGAAACCCGGTGTGACATTGCGTCGTGTAGATCTGAAGTGATGTGTCCGCGAGTCGCAATCCCGCGACACTCGACGGCCCCTTTCTACCGGGTCTTTTTCTTCCGGGTTCTTCAGTCTGCGAGTTCATTCAAAAACGCCCCCCTCCGAGAAAAGGTATATAGGTATATGCCTATGCCGATCTATGGCGAGAGCTGGTTGCCCAACCAGAGTAGCAGCCGTACTTTGAGTCTAGGTGAGAAGTGGAGCCCTCCCTCACTGTGAATATGATGTCTCTACCCTTCCCGAACGGAGCCGAGCATCAAGCCTGATGTGATGCGCAAGTATACGGCTTGCACCGAGCATACCTACGGTAGTATGCGACCACGGACGAGACCTCGATACCCCTTGACAGCCGCGTAACTTGGCCAGAAACAAATCATGACGCACGGAGACAAACGAGGAATATGTAAACATGTGTTTTCAGAATAGCAGTCAACTTACCCGTCTTCCTTCGCGCTTGCTCGATGAACTGTACCGTACGGTGGGGTGTCAGGAGTGCTCTCCTGTTGAATATCAACAGGAGCTGCAGTCCTGGGGCCACCTAGGTTGAAATCTACCTCGTCGTCGTCGTCATCGTCACCTGCGCCTTGATCCATGGTCTCCTCCTCATGATGAGGTCTATCTGCGTTGCTAGGGATGGCTTCCTCGATCGCATCGTTCGCGACCGCAGGCGGAGCGGCGGGAGGCACAGGCCCACTTCGTGATGTGTCGTTGTCATCATACCTGATGCGCGTCAGTAGCGGCTCCTAGATGAGACTTGAAGTAAGAGATAACACACAGATCTGCGAAGAGATCATCCTCGAAGTTCTCGGGCTCGGTCATGGTGAGAGATGATCCCCGGCGAAACGTGCGCGATCGACTATGGTCAGCGAGCGCGGCTGGACGCGATCTTCTTCCCGCACAGGGATTGACAGAAGATATTCAAAGCTGATTTCACGTCCTCAACGACAGTGTGGAAGAAAATGTCGGATATGTACGATTTCGGTCGTCGTCGGATGTGATGGCAAAGAATCGAGGGACGAGTCAAGCAGGGCCGGAGTGTGCAAGAATTGTTACCGCCGATGACTAAGAGATCAGGTCCTCTTGTGCGCTAATCAGTTTGTCCACGACCAAGATAAGGTGCATGTACTCCGTACCTAGGCAGGCCCATTGTGCACCTGCGCTACGGAGTACGGAGTACACACCCATACAACTGAAACCATTGATTGATGTTGATGCGTCTGTACATGTACGCCAGCGAAGTGCCCCTGCACGGCAGCCCAACTAGAGAGCTCTCTCTACCTTACCTAGCCTCTAGGTGCCCCTGGGGCAGCGTCGATGAACGGCACTAGGCTCAGCCTGTAAAGCCCGTTGAGCTCGGGAGCGCCGCCCACCACACATACCTGGATGGAACTGCAAATCGAGGCGCCCTTTGTGTGCTAATCGCCCGCCAGTGGTCGGGTGACCTCCATTCCGGCGCCTGCGATGGACCTACAAATTACGGCCAGACTACGCAGCTCAACAGGTTCTGTTCGCACATATTACGCCCAATCCCCTTCAATTTTGCTACCACCTCGTCTTGAGCCGTGTCCTCGGGTTCCGAGGCTTTCAGATAGCCTCGACTCGCCTCCTCTCGCATGATGAAGCGACGCTTCGATCCTTGCGTCCACCGAGCGTGAGCATGTGGTCATCTTCTGGAGGCGGCAAGAAGCCCGCGCAGTCAGTAAGTTGCTTGAGCTGTCTTAAGCCCAGGAGCAAACAATCGAACAGACGGTGTCATTGCGAGATCGCTAACAGCCTTACAGCCGCAGGAGATGGTCCAGGTTGGTAGGTTGCGCGCACGCACCCGGTTGCTTGGCCTTCGGGTATCATGGGATCCTTCTCTAACTTGGAATCATTGCAATGTTCGCAGACCGTTCAGAGTATGCATCTTCTCTCTCGCCATTCCTCCTTCTCCCAGACCTCCAGCTAACATGCGTCTTGTTCAGTACCACCTCCCCGCTTTGGCGACCTCAGGCTCGAGAACATACATCGAAGAGGAACGTAACAACACCAGCTGGACGGGACTCCAATCTGGTCGTTGGCGCCGCATACTCCCATGCTGATATGTTGAGATTCGATTCGTTGTTCGTCCTCGCTACTCTGAGGTCACCACACTCCGTTCGCGGGCTGACTTCAATACAGGAATCTTGGCAGTTCGTCTCGACCCAAAACACCGCCGTCAACGTCATCGTCCAAAATTCGCATTCACGAAGCTTCCCCTCCCGCACGAGGCTCGACGGGTCCTGCTTCACCCCCATTCAAGAGCTACATCAATTTTCTGTCCAACACAAACGATGACTGGAAGGCTGACGAGGATGAAATGCTTGGCTACGATGATGACGATGGCGACGAATTTGGTCTTCCCAGCCTATCAAATATGAAGAGGCGGTCTAGGAGAATTGCTTCTCAGAACCAGGCTGCCCCTGGCGCGCTGTCACCTGCTCTCGATGGTGCGTTCGGCTTCCAAACGAGACGACTCTCAAATAGTGCCGATATCGCGATAGAGCGCCCGACGCCATCGTACCCCGTGCCCAAGAAGAGTGAAGGCAAGATTCTGAGACCGCAATACAAGGATATTCTGAAAGGTGCGCACCAACGCCTGACCATGCCATACGCTGGGCACCCTTTGACACAAGTAGGAAGACCCTGCCAACGCACTGCACTTGATCAGCTACCCGTCAGTACCAAGTTCTGCTCCCCAGAAGGAAGCAGATGCTATTAACTCTCGGATATCTCGAATCAACAAGTTCAAAAACCTGCTACAAGCCTCTTCAATCTCTCTTCCTGACCTTCGCTCGTTAGCTTGGTCCGGGGTGCCGGAAGAGGTCCGCGCCATGACATGGCAGCTCCTCCTGGGCTATTTGCCTACCAACAGTGAAAGAAGAATGACAACGTTGGAACGAAAAAGAAAAGAATACATAGACGGTGTGCGACAGGCTTTCGAACGCGTGGGTACAAATATCCCGTCGGCAGGGCGTGTACGAGGTTTGGATGAAGCTATTTGGCACCAGATCAGCATCGATGTTCCACGAACGAATCCTCACATTGAGCTTTACAGCTACGAGGCTACTCAGCGATCCTTGGAGCGCATATTGTACGTCTGGGCCGTCAGACATCCCGCAAGCGGATACGTACAAGGCATCAACGATCTCGTGACGCCGTTCTGGCAAGTTTTCCTTGGTCTATACATAGCCGACTCCAACATTGAAGCGGGAATGGACCCCGGACAGTTGCCCAAATCGGTACTGGATGCAGTCGAGGCCGACTCGTTCTGGTGTTTGACCAAACTTTTGGACGGTATTCAGGACCACTATATCGTTGCGCAGCCGGGAATCCAACGGCAGGTCAGCGCCCTACGCGATCTGACGGCAAGGATCGATTCCACTCTGTCTAAACACCTCGAGAAGGAAGGCGTTGAGTTCATACAATTCAGCTTTCGATGGATGAATTGCCTCCTGATGCGCGAGATCAGCGTCGGAAACACTATCCGCATGTGGGATACGTATCTCGTGAGTCGCATGATCTATCGTCGACTTTGGGCTTTAGTCTTTACTGACGCGAAAAACCGATCAGGCTGAGGAGCAAGGGTTTTCCGAGTTCCATCTCTACGTTTGCGCTGCTCTTCTCGTCAAGTGGTCCGCTAAGCTAGTGCAGATGGACTTTCAAGAAATCATGATGTTCTTGCAAAGCCTGCCCACGAAGTCGTGGACCGAAA
The DNA here is from genome assembly GCA_018831705.1 of Torrubiellomyces zombiae. Taxonomy (NCBI): domain Eukaryota; kingdom Fungi; phylum Ascomycota; class Sordariomycetes; order Hypocreales; family Ophiocordycipitaceae; genus Torrubiellomyces; species Torrubiellomyces zombiae. The sequence goes on along the minus strand of JADHZA010000061.1, from coordinate 35,549 downwards.
AGGACATTGAGATGCTTCTCAGCGAGGCTTTCATCTGGCAGAGCTTGTATAAAGGCTCTGCAGCGCATCTTAAAGGCCAGCCGAGTCGCCCGACGTTGACGAATCTCCAGCTTTGAGTGACTGTCAGTTCGCAGCACACAAATCGGGCCATCATATCATCTTTCCTGACCTTCAACAGTGAAGGACGGGACCGAATTTCGGATTAGGATATGAAAGGAAAATGGGGGAAATAGGGAACAACGAAGAAAACACGCATTCTAATAGCAAATACACATCCATGACGGATTACCAGTGTACCGACGCCAATTTTTTACGTGTAATGACAGACTCATAACTCCGAAGCCAACGTTTCCTACCGATAACAATGTTACAGTAGTGAACAAAGCCGGTGGACCCGTCCACCGACAGTGGTAAAATAAAGAAATAAGTCGCATACGGCTCATAGGAGGGATGAAAGAGGGTGAGCGAGGCCCAAAAACAAGACGGGTAGGTAATCCAGCACCAGTCCCAACGCCGAGCAATGCAAAAGGTGCCACAAAACAAGGGTGCCCAGGTATCATACATAAACATCATGCCAGCAGCAATTGGCCGCCCCATCCACGCAAAGCGTCCCGCTTCATCATGGCTTTCGTATGTCGTCCACAAACCCAAGAGTGTGTCGGTTTTCATCGCACACCCTCGCCCACTCCAGCAACAGTCTCCAAACGTACAAGCGCATATCTTCTCTCCTGAGGACCTTCTCGGCCCACTCGCGCCCACTCTCGGCGATGAACCTCGCGGCCTGGTCGCCAGGCCCGTCTCCATCGGCAAAGAAGTCCAGCACCGGATACAAATCGAGGAGCGTGTTGTCGAGCGGGATGAAATGGACCCAGGGAACGAGACGGTCGTCGTGCCACTCCGCGTACACGGTGGCCTTGAGAGGCACGCTCGTGGAACGAAGAAAGCCGCGGAAGCGGGCGCTGAAGGAGTTGCCGTCGACGTCGGGCAGGAACTTGTACTTGTATTGCGTCTTCATGGGGATGGGCTTGGCGATTTCGAAGAAGGATTGGAAGAAGTCGCACTCGTGCGGCGGACAGAGGTGGACGAAGGCAACGTCTGCAAAGCCTTGGAGCCATTCGCCCAGATGGCCGCTCTTGACGCGCGGGCTGGTGTTGTAGACGTTGGACGAGGGGGGTTCGAAGGTCATGCTTTTGCCGCCTGAGGTTTTCTCGGCTCGGATCACCGACGTGCTGTTGAGCATGTCGACGAGACGGTGGCGCTGGAAATGATGCCAGGTATGCTCCTTGCATCGTCCGCCCGAACCATCGCCTCGCCAGATCAAGCCGTCGATCTTGCGCTGCCAGGATGGGCCGTGGCTGTCTCCGCCGGAGTAGAATTCTGCGTCGGTCAGGTACATGGCCCCCGGTATGAGGATCTCGTTGTTCATGGGAAGCTTGGACCCGCCGAACAGAGGGATGAGCTCCTGGGTGGATGCTATACTGATGGGCTCGATGAAGGTCCCATGCAGCTGGCGCATGTGAGGCTGCAGACAAGGGTCCATGGCGGCGGTCCAGTTCCTGATGAAGCCTTTGTATGCGTAGCCGGGTTGATAGTCTTGGGGGAACACGGAGGGCGGAGAGAGGTCCTCGACCTGCTGGACACCGAAAGATGGCGTGTCGGGACCACAGGTTTTGACGGCGACGTTCCAGAACTGTTCTTCCGGGCCGTGCCAATGCGGATCGTATGGCTTGGGCTTCTCTGTGTCAATCTCCTTCAGACCTTTGAATTCAGACGTGACATGCTCAGCAGCTACCAGCTTCCTCTCGCTGGCCTCTCGCTGAATCAGGGGCGCGATGGTCTCGAAGGGGGCCAGAATGCGCGGTTCGTCCATGTAGTTGATGGGCATGTCCACGTCGGGCATATGTTGAGCAAACTCTTTGACCAAATCAGTCCAAAGCTGCAACCAGGGGACGCGATCGCCGACATCTCCGTCGCCAAAGGCAGTGCCGTTGCGAACTTTGACGACCCAGTGCCAGGCATTGGCGCGGCGTTTGAGCGTCCCGACGTCGAGGGCCCAGAAGGGGGTCAGATCTTTGTATATTCTGTCGAAGTAGTCCTCGACGATGACCGAGTCGGAATCGAGCGCTGCCTGAACCCAACGGTCAAAGCCGGGAGGGGGATGCCTCCCACGCCTTGCGCGGTAGCTCTCGGCGGCCGTCTCGAGATTGCGGCTCCGCTTGGCGAATAGGAGTTCATGTTGCGCTCTGGACTCGCGCATGAGTCTCTCGATGGGATGCTTGGTTCGAATGCCGACCTTTGTGCGCAGGCCAGGCGCGTCCCAATATTGAGAGTCGTGCCATAGCGCAGCGTTGAAGAGGGCGAAGGCCAGAATGGAAGCCACGGCTAGGTATCGCAGGGCGAGCCGCGAGGGCCATCGTAAAGGCCAGGCTCGCAGGTGCGAGAGGTAAAGCATTGGATGTCAATCGCCCGAGCAAACAAAAAGCCACGGTCAGCAACAAGGGGGAAGCAGCCGATGGCCAGGTCAGCAATGGTTGAAACGAACGGGTGGGCGGATGCGAGTGAAATTCGCGCCCCCCCTTTACATACGCCTCCAGCAGTCGATTTAGTATTATGTACGTGGCCGGGTTTGCTAAGCAATGCATGCTCCATCCGTGTCAAGATAAGGAGCAGCAGGATCCCATACGGTGTAAAGTAATAAGTTTAAGGGCAACATTTCGAGCGAGCAGAGATTTGCAAGTTGTGAATTACAAGCAGTCCTGGAGCACTTTGGCACCATTGACGCAAAGTCAGGCTGGCCTCGTTTCGCAGCACTGTTTCCGAGTCGTTTGCGTGAGCGCATCCCGTTTCATTCAATTCTCACTAGTGGCCCGATGGAGGTGCTGGTTGTATGTATCTGAACAGTTGCCTACCAAGCTAGCAGTTCAACGGGCCGGTACGCAGTAGTCCATGTGGATCTGCCGCACCTAACACGTACTCACCCAACGTGCAAATCGACTGATGATAAGGTATGGCTCCCCGTTGCGTGAGTAGATTTTGACCGTTGATGGTGTATAAACACAACCGTTTTCAATCTGTATGCTTGAAACTTTGGTTACATCCGCATACATACAAGTGCAAATGCATGCATTGTCTAGCGCGTTCGTTTTTTCGCCCACGGTCATGTCTCAGTCTCGGGAAGCTCTGAGACATACATCACGAGGCTCTTTGCTCCGAATTACCTGTTGCACAAGAGCCCGCGGCCCCGCGGGGAAGCTGTCCGCCCTCTCCAGGGTAGGCTGCCTTGCCCTGCAACTATTAGCAGTAGTCGTCCTCGTCGGTTAAACCTCGCATGCGGTGCTGCATCATTAACCAATCAGCACCGCTCCAATTCCGAGCAGGAGGCGACGTCCGCCAATTTCTCAAGATCCCTAGGGTGCAAGCGCATTTGCCACAGCGTCGAGAAGCCTCATCAGCTCTCCATCCAAGCCCGCCAAGCTCGCCGACGCCCTCGGCTGAAGAGACACCAATCGATCCCTTGCACTTCTTCGACAGCTGGGCTTCATTCAATCCGGTCTCGAAGAGCTCCCTCCTTTCGATATGCTCTCGTCGCGCTCCGCGGCCTCGATGGCCTTGCGAGGTAGGCAGCTCCTCCTCTCGGCTTGCACCACCGGGGCCCCGTGGCTGAATACGTCACCATCCCTTCGTCATTCGTTGTGAACTCATTGCATGACGAGAAGAATGCTCGAGAGACTGACTTGAGAATTTGCCAATATAGTCAAGCCGACGACCGCCTTGATACCTTTCCGCGCCGCAGCTGCCTTCCCCGCCACCTCCCGTCGAGATGCGAGTTCATTGACGCCTCACGGCGCCGGCTCCGCCTTGTCAAAGCCTCGTAGAGAGGTTCTTTTACCGAGCGAGGTGAAACCCAAGGGTGTCATTCAATACGCACTGTACGTGCATTTCCCGCATCTTGTTCCTGCCAAGGGACATATGAAAACTGATGGACTCATGTCGCAGGACCTCTCTCGATATCGTCGCCAACTGGGCTCGTCAGTCCTCGCTCTGGCCAATGACCTTCGGCCTCGCCTGCTGCGCCGTCGAAATGATGCACCTCTCTACACCTCGATACGACCAAGATCGACTGGGCATAATCTTCCGTGCCTCGCCCCGTCAGTCCGATGTCATGATTGTCGCTGGCACCCTGACCAACAAGATGGCACCCGCCCTGCGCCAGGTCTACGACCAGATGCCCGAGCCTCGCTGGGTCATTTCCATGGGAAGCTGCGCCAACGGTGGCGGCTATTACCACTACAGCTATAGTGTCGTCCGCGGCTGCGACCGCATCGTCCCTGTGGATATCTACGTCCCTGGCTGCCCGCCCACAAGCGAGGCGCTCATGTATGGAATCTTCCAGCTGCAGCGGAAGATGCGAAATACCAAGATCACACGCATGTGGTACAGGAGGTGATGTTAGACTCGGGGGATTGGAGCGGATGACCGTGACACGACACAAGGGCTTAAACAGACAACATCTCGCGCGGTGGTTGGAACGCTAGGGGCACAAAGCTTAGGCTAGATATTTTCTTATGTATCCAATAGGCACTCAGTCTGCCAAGACCCGGACGGCCAAGATCAGCAAAGCCTTTGCCGCCAAACGCCGATAGCATTTCTTCCCTGAGCTCGTCTCCCATCGTACTGTAGACTTGAGGTGGTCACCCAGTTCAAATCGGGCCAATCGTTTGGTGGTATCAAGGGCAATGTCGCGCGATCGTCAGTCTCAAACTACAGCTGTCTGGTAGCATAGGCAGGACCAAAGAGAAGGGACCAGGTGGCCCGTCCCTAAGGCAGCCTACGACGGAGTAGAGTCCATCATGCATGACTTCCGCTCTCGGGCTTAGACAGCGGCTACATCACCAAACAACTTTCACTATGCTGTAGATGTCTTGTTTGTCACGAAAACTCTCTCTTTGTCTGCGCAGGGCATCCGTGCAAAGCTGACAATGTACCTCACAGCTCGTTTCGTTCTCAAGGAGAGGATGCATGGGTGGATTTCCTCCCATTTCCATGAAAGTTCACTACCTTCGCTAACAACTGGATCTGCCGGCGCCCCAATCATTACATTTGTCGGTGCCCATCGGCATCCAATCCCACACATGAAGCTGCTGAACTACGATACCCAAAAGATGTTTCAAACGAAAAGATGCAAGCGAGAGTACAAAAGCTGGCGCGATCAAACACCTGTCTACTTCAAAGAAGTAGAACACCCGAGAGAGTCTCGCCATCACGGTCCTCATGTACAGTCTCTTTAGATTTTATTCCTGACCAAAGCCCATTGTCTCCTCCACAGCGATCGTCAGCTTCTGTTGTAGCATGTCCATGTTCTTATACGGAGGCAAATCGATGCGATTAAAGCTGGCGATCCGGTTAGAGACGTTACCACAGCATTCTCTTACAATTGCATGGAGTACTCACCAAGTATGTGCCTTGGGCAAATTATTGATCTCACCAGCCTTCTCAATGGTAAATCTTCTCGGACCGTCACTGCCTTGGAGGTCCTTGAACCCGTTGACCGGTATCCTCGAGGTTCCGGTGGTGAACTGAAGTAATCTCGACTTCTGTTCTCCGTCCCACGAACGGACGACCTTCCAGAAGTGTTGAATGACTTCATCCGATTCCGTATATCCCCTGTAGTCTGTGTGTTTCTTCCAGTCATCGACGTCTATCTCTGCAATGCCACCAATGAGCAGCTCAAGCTCGCGTTCGTCGAAGACGTTGATGAGGTCCTGGGGGATGAGCTCATGGAAGCCCTCCTTGAATGCCTGGAATTGCTCTGCGATACGCTTTTCGATGCGCCATTTGACCATCAGATCCACGTATTCTTTTTTGTTGTCGTTCGTCACATCAATGTTTCGGCCGTTTGGAATCAAGTCCTCAGTCGTCATCACCCCGAAACGCTCGTCCTCTGTAGAGAATGTTTGCTCCAAGATGCCACCGGAGATGTCATTGTCGAGCATCCACTGCAGGGACCGATGGAAGTCGGCGTCAACGCCTTCCATATCGGCCAGGGCCACAGCCTTGCCCAGTACCATTTTGTATAACGCTCCAATGAAGAATGCGTCCAAGAAGCGGCGGTGGAAAATGGCCAAACCAACAACGCGTCCAATAAACTTGAAGTAGTTTAGATGCTCCGGGTTGATGCCTGAATGCGGGTTGATTTGTAGTGTATAGTTGTCATGCGCTGAGTATTCGAAGAGACAATAGAACGGGTTGAACATTTCATGAGACAAGAGAAAGAAGAACTCTCTCGACAAACCGCCGTAGTCCAAGCCGTCCTCTCCATCGAATCTGATCATCAGCCGTTTCTTCAGATCCGTAGCCGATTGACGCGTGATTTCGGCGAACGAATCTTCAAAGATGTGCTCACGTCTGACCTTGATATGACATTGACCGCTGAGAATCCGCATCGCCGGCTGGGATCGGAAGTATATGAGTTTGCGTCGGAAATCGCGCTTGTATTGGGGCACGTTTTGATCGAGCGATGAAGGAAGTCGTGGGTCATCCCATGTGGTGGTCTTCGTGTTGTGATCGACGAAGTAGACCCTCGCCGTATTGGTAAGGCGCATTTCCCATCCACTAGGCAAGGGGCCAAGCTGGGACACGGGCTGCTGTTGGATCTGGCCGTTGGCATTGTTCTGACCACCGTACATGCGGATGTACTGCTGACGGCGAGGGTCAACCCACGTAGTGGTCCGGGTGTTGTGGTCTACGAAGTATGGCCGTCCTTCCGGAGTCCACCTTTGTTCCCAACCAGGGGGCAACTCGCCGGAACCTGGACTGGTGGCACCAGTATGCATCATTGTCGCACTATTTGCAGCACCGAGGCCGTTGGAGGTAGGGGGACTGGTGCCTGGGGGCGGCTGTCCTTGCGGTTGCTGTTGCTGCTGCTGCTGTTGCTGCTGCTGCAAGGTGGGGGAGCTGGTGCCAGTTCGGTCCTCTGGAAGTGTCCTGTTCTGATGCCTTTGACGCTCCACTTGTGTTGCTGCTTCTCTGTCACTTCGAGCTTCCGCAGCGCCGCTGGCCGTCGGCCGATTCCAGCTGGTTGTGCGGGTGTTGTGGTCGACGTAGTATGTTCGTCCCAGATTATCTTCCCTCCGTTCCCACCCCGCTGGCAATCTGCCCTGACTGTCTTCGAACGGGCTGAGTTGGCTAGTTGGCCTGGACGACCCTGAGCCATTCGGCGTGGCAAGTGTTGGGACAGAACTCGAGCTGACTGCATGATGGGACAGCGACATGGGAGGGCCATTCGCACTGCCGTTTTGTCCTGGAATGATCGGGCCATTAGGATGATCGCTTCCGGGGGCAGAGAGATTGGACATGCTTGAGGGACCAGCGGCGGGTAGCGGCGGACGACTACCTGATGACTGGCCTCCACGAACTGGCGGTGTCAAGTTGCAGGTCAGGTTGATGATCAGCTTTCCGTGGACGACGAGATTATCAGTCGACTTTTTCAGATCTCTCGTGATCATTTGATCTACGTACAATTTATCAGTATGGGGAGGAAGAAGAAGCAAGACTGAGAAGATAGTACCGTCTGCATCGGGCGCCAGTTCCGGCATGATGTCTCCCACCCTGATGTTGATGACGCCAAGAAATCCCTGATCCTTCTTTTTGAACTTCTTTTGGTCAAAGACTTGGACGGCCAGAATGCTGCTCTCGTTCGCTTTGCTGTAGTAAATTGGTTCAGCCCAGGTCCGTCAGGTATATAGAATTGGAAGAGTTCATACAAGTCAAACGTCTCATTCCAATAAGGGTTCAGGGTTCTCTTGCTAACAGCCGTGGTCCTCGTTTGCTCGCCATTGATGGTAGCAACCGCGAAAGGGTCAGGAAAACCTATGGATGACGGTCAGCCAGCCTCGTTTACTTGGTCCGCCTTATGATTCATGCATACGAAAGACGTCTCGTTTGTAGAGACCATCGGCAGCGATTACTAGAAGGTGTCAGCGGCTCGTGATCTGATCCGATGATGCGGTTGTGTCATGGTCGACGCACTCGTAACACGAAGGTTAGGCTTGCTGCAGCGATTGTTAGATACAAGTTCAACCCTGTTATCATGCACTTTGTTTGCTCCAAAAAAACGATGGTGGAAGGCACTGACCTGGGAAGCCCAGCTTCGGCACGGCCAGCCATGTTGTCCTAGTAGTCGTCGCAGGATGCAAGGCGATCAACACCTATCGTGGGGGAAGTGCCTTCGTTATTCGTACAAGGATCGCAGCCAGTGCGAGAATCCTGATTTCTCGATGGATGAGGCAGCAAGAAATCAATGGCGGCGACGCTGCCAGTGACGAGGCAGCACAAGATCGGCCGTAGGTTGAGGCACAGGCGAGGCGGTGCAGGTGGAAAGTAGTCCAAGGCACGAATCCTCCCCGCTTCAGGCCTTTGGGAGGCAAGGAGGTTCCGGCTAGATGACATGGCGCGATAAGACGAGGCACGTGACGATTACTACCATAGTATGGACCTTACCACGTCATGGACAGTTTAAGTGGTTCATTTCCCTAAGAAACTTATAGGGGGGTGGACCACCTAAACTGTCCATGACTAGCTTACCTAGGTAGCAGCGGTCATTGAGTCATCACATAATAGGTATCACCGTATCATTAGCTCTGTATATAGGCATACTACAGTCTACAAGTAACCATACTTGTTGCAGAAGGTGAGCAGAACTGAGAGAGGTGTTGACGCCGGGCAAATCACGACTTTAATTGCTTGTTTTACTGGCTGGCAATTTGGGGAATGGGTCTCTCCGCTTGACGCCGAACACGCTCACTGGAAACCAACATCAGTGCCTGAGCGGCCCGGGGGGAGGCCTCCACTAAATGGCCACGCCTCCTCGTGCGCATGAGAACAAAGCTGACTTTTACCCCCAAAGCTAAGGGAACTGGTTATGAAAGTATGATTTATCGAGACATATGTTCTATATATTCGTGCCGCGATGAGGCAGAAAGAAACAAATGATAACACCTTGTACAAAGACTCATCGCCCCCTTCGCGGAATGCACGAGCCATTGACGTCAAATTCTAGAGCACCGTGTGAGGACCATAGACGGCTCACTGATTCATTATTTGGAGGTCCCCAACAGAGTAACCTTCAGGCTGTACCTGTGGAGGAGTTTGATTCTTATCCATAAACTGCATCTTCAGCTACTTGCCCGCCTTGTCATGCATAATTGAAGCTTCGACCACATTCTGCAACAACATGGCCACAGTCATGGGCCCAACACCGCCAGGGACGGGAGTGATAATCGAGGCAACTTGGGATGCAGACTCGAAATCCACGTCGCCAACAAGACGTTGGCCACTCTTCTTCGACGAGTCCGGAATGGAGTTGATGCCCACGTCAATGACCACCGCACCGTCTTTGAGCCACTCGCCCTTGATTAGCTGCGGCCGGCCAATCGCGGCAATCACGATGTCGGCATTCTTCAGGTAGCCTTGCAAGTCTTGCGTCTTGGAATGACACATCGTCACTGTAGCATCTGCCGTTCGAAGCAAATAGCTCATGGGGCTGCCAACGGTATTGCTGCGTCCAATCACGACGGCTGACTTCCCGGCGAGCTCGACACCAGCATCCTTGAGCATGCACATGACACCCCTGGGGGTACAGGGCGTGAAGGTAGGTGCACCTCCTTGTTTGGCCAGCTCCCCAATGTTGCGAATACCAAACCCGTCGACATCCTTAGCATCGGCCACAGCAGACGTAATTGTTGCCTCTTTAAGTGTATCGGGAAGAGGAAGCTGTACTAATATGCCATTGACCGCGGAGTCCAGATTCAGTTGATGAATTTGCTCGAGAAGCTCGAGCTCCGAGATGGTGACGGGGTACTGAAGCAGATCACATATAACGCCAGCCTACATGACGGTCAGGGGAAGGAGAACAGGTGTGGTTATTCGGATGAGCGCTCTCAGACGTATTTACCTCAGCAGCGGCCTTGAGTTTCATGCGCACATAGGTAGCTGCGTGATTGCGACCACATTAGAATCGTTGCGGATGTGAGATGGAAGTAGAATCTTGAGACGAACAGGAATCAGATCGGTCCCCCACTGTTCCGTGAAAAATTCTAGTCAGCTCCTGTCCGCCGCTCATAATGGAAAATAGTAAAAAATCGCACCTTGAATGATCTTGAGACAAGGCCGATAGTGCGGGTTGGACTGTTGTCTCTCAGCGATATCTTCGCCGATCTTCTTGCGGATGCTTTTGGCCAGAGCCGTTCCATCGAGAATTCGGGCAACCATGGCGGAAGAGGGAGGGGATTTCGCTGTGGCTTGGGCTGCGACACTAAGCATCCGGCGTCGAGGAGATGTCGTGTGGCGGAAAGTGAATGTGAGAGTTGTTCGCGTCGAGGCGAAAAATGTCTGCTGTCGGTCAATCAATTGCGGCACAGTAGCAAAAAAACCAGTATCGCTGGGCCCGTTTGCCTCACTTAGCGGAACGAACGGACCTAACGAATGAGCAGATGCCTCACCTTCATTCTCCTCAGCGAGGACTGACCAGTAGTAGTGATGACAAGATAGAGGCGAGCGCAAGTCCGTGGGGTCAAAGAGATGAGAATGAGTGGTGGTTTGATCCGGAGCAACGTCGTCGCGCAAGCTTTGAGCAAGCAACGACTGCTCCAAAATGTAAATGAGGAATAGACTATACGCTTCGTCTAACATGTGCCGCCACCGATGTAATCATTACCCAATAATGTTGCCTTGGACTTTGAAGCTGTTGCATGTCAATGTCGGCTTACGTACACATGTTGAGTGTGATAGGTAATGGGTAGGCCTACGTAGCATAGAAATACAAGCCTGTGATTTATCTTTTGGTGGAGTGTCGTCACCAATTCCCAACGACGACTTGTTTCCTTTGACAATGTATTCATCTTGATCAGTATTATGCCATTTATCGGCGTCCACAATGAAGGGCCTATCTTTCCGTCTGATTCGATGTAACGCCCAGATACGCCTTCGGTTGGATATTGAATATAACTAGGAAGATCATATTTTTTTACCTGAACGCCTTGGCCATTGACCCCGTCGCGCGATGCTATGTTATTATACACATTTCGCCCCTTTACCACCTGTTTCTCCTGTCCAATCTCCTAGTCATGCCCGGAACTTTCTTCCCGCGGTCCTCGCTAATGCCATCGCACATCCCTGCGCATCCATCCCATTATCCGCTTCTAGAATCTTCAATTCCTCGGCACGACGTTCGAAATCACCACCGCGAATACAGTCGTCCACTGAATCCGTCAAGGTTGGCATGAGGGCTGAGATCGCTATGGCGGCCGTCGTCATCAGCAGGCGTTGCGTATGGAAATTCGCTCCCCTGGTCCTAATAAGGCGCGTAACCCCGTGCACGGCCCCGAAAACCACCACGGTAGCCACCTCTGGAAAACCCGCCGCGCCCCTGGAATCCTCGTCCACCGCGGAAGCCGCCACGCCCTCTGCCTCGACTCATACCTGGGATGTTGGTTCGCTTCGGCGTGACTTTGATGTTGCGACCCTTGAATACGCTTTCGTTCAACACGAGGGCCTGCGCCACAAGGCTGGGCTCTGTGAACTCGACGTAGGCGTAGCTAAGCCCTAGTCAGCTTGTTGAGTCCGGACTTGCCATCGTGCTCTCGATAAGGGGCGAGCCAGTGGAACATTACCCTTTGGGCTGACCGGTAAACTTGTCCAAGAGTATAGTGACACGGTTGATGGAGCCGCAGCTTTGGAAATGGGCTTGGATCTCTTCGGGTGAGGCAGAGTAGTCAACGTTGCCGACGAAAATGCTTCGTGAATCAACCGACTCTTTGTCGTCGGCTAGGTCTGCCGACTGCTGTTCCAGCGTAGCCTGCATCTCTCGCAACTTCTTGGCCTCCTGTTCCATTTCCGCCACGCGGCGTTTCATGGCCGTGATTTCTTCCTACAGGCGCTGCGTCAGTTCCCCATGACGGTTTCCCTATCTCTTTCCGCGCCGTGACCGACCTCTTCGCTGGCTGTCATATCGTTGTCTGGTTGGCGCTCTTCGCTAGGGTGCTCCTCTGGCTTCGCTGCGTCCGACATGGCTGCTCTTCGTTGACTTTACCAAATCGCCTGACGCGGAACGAGTGGCTGATCAGGTGCTACTCGCGAGATCTCGTTAGCGGTTTGATGTTCCCCGTCGATGCCGCGCGAGACGGAATTTGGGGAGTTGCCCGTAGCAGTTCGGGAGTGTTCACGCACATGCGAGACGCCAAGGAAAGGAAAAGACTTGTAAGCACTCACTGAATACAAAAAGAGCGGGAGTTTGAACTGCGCGGTCGAACAAAGGCAGGCAGGCAGGCAAGGAGCGAAACAAATCTTTGGCAGTCGGCAAGGCGCACACGGATTATGGTTTGACGCAGCGCTAGATTCGGGATGGAGAATGAGCGCGCAGCGTGGGGGCCGAGGTTTACCCCAGGAAGGTGCCGAGAGGCTTCTTCTTTGATCTTCTTTGACTGCCTCCGCTGGCACGGGCCTGGTTGAAAATAGACTTGAATTCTTGCGTGTATACCTGTAGGGACCAAGGTAGCACAGTAGGTATGTAATTTCTACATTAGACACACAGCGAGATGGGCTCAGATGAACTGATGGGGTATTTTGATGTTCATCCGGGGTTGACAGTGTAGCCGCAGTTGCAGAACTGCAATATGTACTATTACAGGGGGGTGGGTGCTACTAAAAGACTTACAGGTGTCTAGTGAACACTACGTACCAGCTGCTATGTACTCAGGGTGTCAGGACAGACGGACGAAAGGCCTGCTGGGGTGATGCTGGCTGTTGCAGACTTAACTCGACTTGATGTCATACCCTACGTGCCTACCTACCGGGTTGATACTACTACTACATACTGCCACCTGCCTACTAAGAAAGCAAGATGGTAGCCGTAATAGACCATGTTCATCTAGATAATTCAGTCACCTTCAGAAACATGCCCTTGACTATTGTATACTCATGTTGTTGTTGATACTCATCTATCTGACGTCCTTGGCTGTACTTGTGTGCGGCCCCGACAGTTTTCCCCGTTAGTGCCGATGCCCGGGTCGGCCAGCTGCCGTGCCTTTGACAGTCGTACTTGCGGGTGCATTTGACCACCCCAAGCCATCCCTATCGCCCTCGTCGCACATTACGAAGAGAGCGCGGGCCATGTCAGACCCCGATTCGCCATCAGCTCCCTTGTTGCCGCTGCAGGACCGAAATGAACATGAAGACGCGACCGGCAGTCGCATCGGCAATGCTGTCCGTGCGCTCCGCAGACAAAGCCAGCACTTCTTGGCGTCCCGTCAGAAGCACTTTCTTGTCATGACTATAGTGACGTTGGATGTCATGGCATTGCTGGCCAATGTCTTTTTTAAACTCATTGCCTGTGAAATGCAGCAAGACGATGAGCCTTGGGTCGAGCAGGCCACCCATGCCTTGGAGATCACTGGGGTTGTGTTCAGCTCCCTCTTCATGTTCGAATTGGCAGCTTGTTTGTTCTCGTTTGGGCTCAGGTATGGCAAGTCCAGGAGGCGTGCTAGACTATTTCACCACGACTGACAAGCAGTGAAAAGTTACTTGGCGCCTTGGTTTCACTTTTTTGATTCGACCGTCATCGTCGTGAGCTTCGTCATTGACGTCGCCGGCACGGGTCTGACGGAATCGATTGGTTCATTGGTTGTAGTGCTGCGACTCTGGCGATTAGCCAAGATTTCAGAGGAGGTTATTGTCGGGGCTACTGAAAGAATGGAGCTGCTCGAGCAACAGATGGAACACTTGGAGAGTGAAAACGATGCCCTTCGTTCACAGCTAAGATCAGTGCAGTGACAGTGAGAAGGCCGGTTAGGCAACACGTAAGTTGTATTATGATGCGGGGACGAGCCTGGTCAGTGAACAATGCCCCTGCGAAATCTCATTTCAGAAACCATCCATAGTCCCTGGACACTTGTGTACTTGAAGAAAATGCATGTATGCACAGTAGGCTGTCTATATGATTTCCGAAACAGAGAGAAGTCTATCCATAACACCACGCAAATGCAAACCGTTCCATCCAGGCCTAAAGCGCCGCCCCTTTGACATTGCTCGCTAACTCTCGTGTGACTCAATGCTGCCGGTGCATATCTCATTGTGCCAGGTTGAAGATGCTCGTGCCATGGTGCTCGTTATCGTCGGTCGTGGTAATTATTGATGTTGATTTCTGTCACGCATGCCGGCCCCTCTTGCCGCCGTTCCCCAGGGGGTCTTTGCCACCGAAACATCCGCCGAAAAAGTCATCAAAGTCCCAACGACGTTTAGTGCCGGCACCTCGTCCTAAACCCGATGACTTGGCGGCCATTTTGGCGCCGTTGCCGGTCAATCGAGACCTGGTATTGCGGCCTGTGTGAGCCGAGGAGCCATCAAGAGACCTCGAGTCTGAGAGGTCAAGTGTGGCGATATTCGGATAGGGATGCGCAGATTGAAATGTGAAGGCATCTTGGGTCGGAACAACGAAAGGAGGCGGCACTTCGAGGATAGGAGCAACAGTTGGCGGAGGCGTTTCCGCTCGTCTTTGCATCTGCGGCTGCGGTTCAGCACTGGCTCGGACGAGCTCTGGCGATGATGATGCTCTTTCAGGGCGTTCTACTTCGTCTTCGCTTTCGGTCGGCTGGATACCCGTGTCCCTCCCCTCCAGGCGTTCTGTGGCCCATCTTCGCAATGTCCATCCCTCGCCGTCATCGAGGCCTAAATTTGCCTTGTCCATGAACTTTAGAAGGTCCTCCAGACACTCTTGGTATCCTTCAGATCGTGCCCTTGATTGTGCCAGGGCTGATGTTTTGTATAGTTTGGTAACCGAGAGAGCAGCTGCCTTGAAGACATCGAGCAGTTGTTCGGGAGCATCGGTTCGTGTCGTTTGTTGTTTTCCAGCAGCGCCGGGAAGGCTGCTGGATCCTCGGGTCGAATCCATGTTTGCTATGAGAGTCTGGATCGATAGGATATGTGCTTGTGTTGTGATAGTCGGGTAATTGCGCAGGCTCGTTCACGCGGAGGTTGTCGTCTGGATCTTGTGCATGAGAGGGGCTGTTGCATTTCAAGTATTGTTCGCTCGTCACCCGGACCGGCCAGGCGTGCCAGGGCATGTGTACGAGTACATGCAATTTGCAGTCACGCGGTTAAGCCATGGGCTCGATGGTGGGGTGGGGCACGCGTGTGTGTGTTACAGAGCTTGTACCTGGAACACGGGGCTCGCTGTGACGAAGTGCGAGGCCAGCTCAGGGCCCCTACACGTGACTCACATTCACCGGCACACTGGCACTGGCACCGTGGCACGGCACGATCGGGTATCAAGCATCTTAGATAGGTAGGTGGTAGGTAATTGCTTACGTAGTACTCGGGTCGCGTACTGATAGGTACTGTGGTGTGTGGTACCGCCACTGAGTACTCCGAGTCGTGCGAGTGGTCATATTACAACTGCAGAACCCTGTAAGAGAGCGCAATGAAGGTCCCGAACGGGATCGAGGTATATGGCTAGCAGTTGGCCTCGGATGCCTCGAGAGGATGCTCAACACAAGATTCTTAGCACGCGTCTCTCACGAGTACCTATGCCCATTCGGTGAACGCTACCTACTATATTCAAGGTTCAGTACATACTACCGACGAAGGCACTGCTAGCGCCTGAACTACTTGTGCCCTGCGATAGGCTCAACAGGGTAATGGACAGGAGGGCAGAGGTTTGCTTTTGGATGCCCTTGCCGTCATGGCCGTTAAGGCAGGCGGAAGCGTGGGGTCTAGGTTCCCACTGGCTTGGGTGCTTGGATGCTCTGGCGACTTGGACGTTTTTGGCCTTTGGGTGCATGGTGGAGCAGGTAACACGCGCTAGCTGGCTTCTGATGCACGTTCTTGCGAGAGACAGCAGTCCGGCATTTGCATCGAAAAAACATCTCCTCGCAGACGCTTTTGAAACAATCTTTCTTTTAACTCGGTCAGCGTCCACGTACCACTGCCTACCACCCCTCGGTTACTTTCAAGCCTTCCGGCAGGCCTCGCTTCATTGTTGGCTAGGCATTCTGAACGCGTCTCGTATGACAGAGGTCGCGTAAAGAGGTCTCGTCGCTTGCGCTCCCTGCTATGACTTCTTTGTCGCAAGCGAACGGCATGGACACCGACGCGTCCATGTCTGACGCCCCCGAGTATCGTCGCAATGATGAGATGGTAAGGCTACTTTAACTTATCGAGAAGTGGTCTATTCCTCTTTCTCGGCTTGTTTGGGGCTTTACATTGACGACTTACTCGCAGGATGTTGACGACACACCCGATTACACCGATTCAGACACGAACCCGAATACCACTGCCAGCAGCGTGGCCGGAGATTTTGTGGCCGACGGGCGAAAGCGGCGTACAGAGGCCAACCAGTTGCGCCGCAGTATATTTGGGAAGAAGCATGACCGATTGGGGGAGTCCAAAGTCCGTATATTGCTTGTCTAACGACCACAACAAGGCTTTCGCCTCGAAGCTTATCTGACTTTGCTGCAGGAAGATGACACTATCCGAAGATTTCGCTATCTTCTGGGTCTAACGGACCTCTTCCGCCACTTCATAGAGACAAATCCCGATCCCAAGATCCGAGACATCATGATCGAGATTGACCGTCAGAATACCGAAGCAGCTCGCGGAAAACGGGGTGCCGGTCGACAAGGCGGCGCTATGATAGACAGGAGGCGGCGAACTGAAGCCGAAGAAGACGCAGAGCTTCTCAAAGATGAGAAGCACGGCGGTTCCGCGGACACCGTTTTCCGCGAATCACCGTCCTTCATCCAAGGAACCATGAGGGACTATCAGGTCGCTGGTCTCAACTGGCTGATATCCTTGCACGAAAATGGCATATCAGGCATCTTGGCTGACGAAATGGGCTTGGGGAAAACCCTTCAAACAATTTCCTTTCTGGGCTACTTGCGACATATCGCTGGCATAACGGGGCCTCATCTCATCACCGTGCCCAAGTCGACACTCGATAACTGGCAGCGAGAGTTTACAAGATGGACACCCGAAGTCAATGTTTTGGTTCTGCAGGGCGCCAAGGAGGAACGGCATAAGCTTATCAATGAGCGCCTCGTGGACGAGAAGTTCGACGTTTGCATTACCAGTTACGAGATGATTCTTAGGGAAAAGGCTCATCTGAAAAAGTTTGCGTGGGAGTATATCATCATCGACGAGGTGCGAACGGACTTGACCTTGAAAAAAGACCACAATCGCTGACCTTTGATCAGGCACATAGAATCAAGAATGAGGAGTCCTCGCTCTCTCAGATTATCCGACTATTTACATCGAGAAACCGTCTTCTCATCACCGGCACCCCATTGCAGAACAACTTACATGAACTGTGGGCTCTTCTCAACTTTCTCCTTCCTGATGTCTTTGGCGACGCTGAAGCCTTTGATCAATGGTTCTCCGGACAAGACCGTGATCAAGACACGGTTGTTCAGCAACTTCACAGGGTTTTACGACCATTCCTGTTACGGAGGGTCAAGAGCGATGTCGAAAAGAGCCTTCTTCCGAAAAAGGAGGTCAATGTGTATTTGGGCATGTCCGAGATGCAGGTCAAGTGGTACCAGAAGATTCTCGAAAAGGACATCGATGCTGTCAACGGTGCTGGCGGCAAGCGTGAGTCGAAGACGAGACTGCTCAACATCGTCATGCAGCTGCGCAAGTGCTGCAACCATCCTTACCTGTTTGAAGGTGCCGAGCCTGGCCCCCCTTATACCACAGACGAGCATCTTGTCTACAACGCAGGGAAAATGGCAGTGCTAGACAAGCTTCTCACAAGGTTGCAAAAGCAAGGCAGTCGCGTTCTTATCTTTTCTCAAATGAGCCGTTTGCTCGACATCTTGGAAGATTACTGTGTTTTCCGGAGCTACAAATACTGTCGCATCGACGGAGGGACCGCTCACGAGGACCGTATCGCCGCCATTGATGAATACAACAAGCCTGGTTCCGAAAAATTTATATTCCTGCTGACGACGAGAGCTGGTGGCCTGGGCATCAATCTGACGAGTGCTGACATCGTTGTTCTTTACGATAGCGACTGGAACCCGCAGGCAGATTTGCAGGCCATGGATCGAGCGCATCGTATCGGCCAGACGAAGCAGGTTGTTGTCTACCGATTCGTGACGGATAACGCCATTGAAGAGAAGGTCTTGGAGCGAGCGGCACAGAAGCTGCGTTTAGATCAACTCGTCATCCAGCAAGGCAGGGCTCAGACCGCTGCCAAGGCTGCAGCAAACAAGGATGAGTTGCTTTCCATGATACAGCATGGTGCTGAGAGGGTATTCCAATCCAAGGGTGCAACTGGAACCATGACAGCGGATGGCAACGAGCTCGATGAGGATAATATCGATGACATCCTGGCGCGTGGCGAAAATCGGACTAAGGAGCTGAACGCCAAATACGAAAAGCTGGGAATTGACGACTTGCAAAAGTTCACGTCAGAATCAGCCTATGAGTGGAACGGCGAAAATTTCGCCAACGCCAAGAAGGACATCGGCACCAGCTGGATTAATCCTGCAAAACGCGAGCGCAAAGAGCAATCATACTCGATGGACAAATATTTCAGGCAGGCCATGTTCCCTAATCCCAAGGATGCCAAGCCAAAGGCGCCGCGTGCTCCCAAGCAGGTGCCAGTCCACGATTGGCAATTCTATCCAGAGCGTTTACGAGACCTTCAGGACAGAGAGACAGCATTCTATCGAAAAGAGATCGGCTACAAGGTGCCGCTTCCAGATGGTGACGAGGAAAACTTGTCTGACCGCGAAGCCGAGAGGGCACTTGACCAGCAGGAGATCGATAACGCCACACCCTTGACCGAGGAGGAGCGAGATGAAAAAGAGAGCCTGTCGACGCAAGGGTTCGGGCAGTGGAACCGTCGTGATTTTCAGCAGTTTGTCAATGGCTCGGGCAAGTATGGTCGCAAGGCCTACGACGGAATTGCCCAGGAAATTGATAGCAAATCGCCCCCTGAAATCAAGGCTTACGCAAAGGTCTTTTGGCAGCGCTACAGCGAGATTGCCGACTATCCAAAGTACATGAAAGTCATAGAGGATGGCGAGGAGCGAATGCGCAGAATCGAAAACCAGCGGAAGCTGCTGCGCAAGAAACTGCAGCAATACAGAGTGCCACTCCAGCAGCTCAAGGTTAACTATTCGGTATCCACCACGAACAAAAAGCTGTACACAGAGGAAGAGGATCGGTTCTTACTCGTCTTACTGGATCGTCACGGCATCGACTCGGAAGGGCTCTACGAAAAGATGCGCGAGGCCATTCGCGAGTCACCGCTGTTCCGGTTCGATTGGTTCTTCCTCAGCCGGACGCCGACCGAATTATCGCGACGATGCACCACACTCCTCACCGCAATAGTCAAGGAGTTTGAGGAGGGTACGACAAAAGGCGCGAACGGCGTCAATGGCAAGACGAAACGCGATGCCGATGAAGAGAATGACGAGGATAGTGTCTTGGGTCTGGCGCCCAAAAAGAAGAAGACTAAGAACGGGGTCAAGGTTCGTGCGCTTTCCTTTCGTTCAAGCTAGTCCACATGCTAATCGCACGCGTGCAATAGAACAAGCAATTGGACAATGTCAAATCCAGCAAAGCCAGCTCAACGGCCCAGTCGAGGGCGTCAAGTGTGGCATCGAATGGGAGCTCGGCTAAGGGCAAGAAGGGAAAGAAGAGAAAGTGAAGAGTAAAAGAGTTGGTTACATGAAGCGTAGAAAGTAAATGCCATGGGAAGGAGCTTCGGGTTTTAGAATCGGGCGTTGTATTTCATCTTTTCTTTTCTTCGGTCTACCTGGCCTGTAGGGGGCCCTTGTTGTTCTGGGTTGTTCATCGCTTCAACGAGTACTGGTCGATTTTGAGTTTGAACGCAAGCAAATGCTTCATGATGTAGATTGAAATGGAGAAAACCATGGACAGCCGAAACGTCAACAGCTTAGGTTTCGATCTCATGTTCTCATGCGGCAAGGGAATGTTTACCTCCTCGTGAATTTCCTCACAGCCCGCTTCCTCTGCACGGATTCCTCTCGCTGGAAATCCCTCTACTCGCCCCCTGACCCTGCCAAACGAACAAGATCATGAGTTTCCTTTCCTAGTCCCTTCCGAACAAAACGCCAACCTATGTACAAGCAGGTGAAGGAAATGAGAAGGTGGTGTATTCCCCTCCATTCTCGGCCGTGACACGGGAATGAAAGTTCCCTCAATGTAGCCGCAGTGAGACTCTACTCCATTCTGTTCATGCGTTCCCTCTCCACCTCGTACATGAAATCGAAATAGCCCTTGTCAAAGTGGTGGACGCGAACGTAGCCATCCTCGCCGCCGCTTGCATAGCTCTTGCCGGTGGGATCAGCGGCCACGGTGTTGAGTGGACCGAAGTGACCGCGCACACGGCCAATCTCATCCTCAAAGATCTTGTGGTAGAAGCGCGCCTCGAACTTGCCCTGGCGAGCGCCGGTGGTGGTGACGTTCATGGCGGCCTGACCGCCCCCTAGAATGACAAAGTCCTTCTTGGGGGTGATGGCGGCGCTGTTGAGAGGCGTATCTGCTGGGTAGGTTTTGAGAACTTGAAGGTCGCGTGCGGAGACGAGCTGCAAGAACAAAGGTTGTTAGACGAATGGTGCTCTTGTGAGTAGAAGTTCAAGCATTTACCTTGGCTGTCTTGTCTCGGCATGCCGTGATGCAATATGTGCGATCGGGGGACCACTGGAGGTCGACGATGGGCTGGTTGAGCTCATGTATGGGTATGTTGTCGAGCATCTCGCCCGTCTTGCCATCGTACTGGCTGATGCTGCCATCCTCATGGCCGGCGATGATGTACTTGCTGAGGGCGCTCCAGCCGGCGACCGTAGCCTTGCTTTCGTCACAGACTATGGTGAGGGTTTTCTCTTCGTTCTGTTCAGCGTCAACGTCCGGGTTGATGTCGATGACGACGATGTTGCTCAGGTAGCCCATGCGCTTTTCCGTGACGCCGAGAAGCTTGGTTCCGTCCTCGTTGAACTCGACGCGCTTGACAGCCGTGGGGAACTCCCAGGTCTTGAGGCAGCGCCCCGTCTTGATGTCCCAGAGGCGGATGGTGTTGTCTGCCGAGCCCGAGGCGATCATGGTCGTTGTGGGATCGACGTCGACGGTCCAGATGGCGCCGACATGGCCGTGGTAGGTTCCGAGGCGTTCGCCATTGTGAGAGAACCAGGCGCAAATCTGCTGGTCCTTGGAGACGGAGAATATGATGTCGCCATCGAGGTTGTACCTGCAATGAGAGGCGAGACATGGTCAGCTCAACCCTTTGGCAAGAGATTCTCTCATCATTGTATGAAGGAAGACATGGTCCCTCCCCCCGCCGTGGGCATCAAGGGAATCAGGCGGGGAGGGGGTGAGGGAAGTCGTACTTGATCTGGGTGAGCGCACGCTCGTGCCCAGCGAGGAGAATCGGTCTCATCGCAGGCGTAGAATCTGGATGGTCTTTTTGGACGATCCAGAATGATTCTAGAGGAGGCAGAGTCAGAGGAGCAGGAGAGCGAAGACCTGAATTTTGGCGATTGTGCGTTTTGGTGGGGCAAGATTTCTCGGGGAGCCGCAGGTGAGTCACATGTACTGCGTACTATCATCATCCTTGAGAAAGATGGTGCGACTAGAGGGAGCACAAAAGTATCCTGTACTACGGAGTGGTGGAAAGAAAAACACCGGACTGACCACGCTGCGAATGAGGGGCCCAGTGCCTGGTGATTTTACCCGCCTGGAAACTACACACGGTGCAACGGACCCATGCACATCACCGTATCCTGGCAGTAATATTATACATACTCCGTAACTTCGCAATACAGGCCATGAATTATTAGTGCTTGCAGGTCGCACATATGAAACGGAGTATTATCCCGCACGCGGGCCGAGTTGACGACTGTGTCACCGACCTGCTACATTAGTACAACGTTGAAGTAGTGGTATTTGCAACGGTAGTGGTACCCAGTATTGGTAGTACTACATGGTCGTATGCAGTATTCTCTCATGCAAGTATGTATGTATAAGATGAAGCTGGCGCATCATGGACACAAGAAACGGAACGCTCACACCCACGATCGTGTGGTAACCGTTGCATTTCTTATGTCCATGACGGACGGCCGGGTATTAACCTGTAATGAATAGCGCCAAGTTGCCCACTGCACTAAGCAAGGTGTTACCGCCTCCGAAGTGGCTCTCGCGGACGGGGGGACTGATGCCCCAAATTTCCTCTTACAGCTCGTTTCACCGCGGCTAAGTGCCGGCGGCGACGGGGCCAACTGAGTCGACGGCGTCATCATCCTCACCGGCCGCAAGGGTCTGTCGGGCCAGGTCATGCTTTTGTTCTAATTACTCTACGTACACATCCCATCCGAATTGTCAGTATCCACGTACCATGCCTGGCTTGTACTACTCCGCAGAGAGAAAAGACGTTGGCCGTGCGTGGCTCGTCAAAAAGAAAAGACGGAAACACAGCCAAGACAAGGAGGAGTGTGTGAAACCCCAGCCGGGTGGCACACCTAGGCCGAACATGGCTCTCGTTCCGCCTGGATGTCCATGCCCGTTTTCCCTTGGGAGTTCTCGCGAGTTGGTGGCCGCCGTGCCCGCACCGGATAGAAGACTTGCCGACCTGTCCCCATCAAAGAGATCATGCATGTCCGGGCAGAGTGGCAGACTCGACTTGACCATGGCCAATGGTCTGGGGACTATTACTTATACCCGTCCCTTGTCGTTCGATCCTGGCTCCTCTTCCTTTCCAGTTTCACTCGGACCCCCCTCGAATATCACATCACATAATTCGTTGCCATGGCCCTGCTCCAGCCTCGTCTTTGATAGTTGTACATGATCTGTTCTCCACGGCAATTTGTCCGTTAAAAGTCCAAGATGCAACCTGTCCTGCTCGTTTGCGCGTCCCTGCTCGCATATGCCGTCTGCACGAGCATTCTCGGCTTGCGCAGAAATATCGCTCTCGCCAAGCGAAGCGGTTTCAATTATGTCGTTGCTCGTAAGTTCCCTCGGGTGCACTGTCAAGCTTCGTGAGCTCGTTGCATCGCTTGCTCTCCTGGCCCTCGCAATGGATATCTGTGTGAGGTGTTCGCGCTTCGACATCAGGCTCCTGTTGACCAGTTGAACAATGTATAGCATGGGATCCCCATTCCTTGGGGTGGCAAGTCGTGAACCCAATATTCTTCAGAGTCATCATGTTGTTCCCGGAAGCTTGGTGGAAAGATTGGTCCAAGTAAGTGACCAAAAACTCCCGAGGCTTGCTCTTCCATCTCGACACCGACTCACCTGCTCGTCTCGATAGTCTCATGTCCCCTCACCGGACATATAACAACGGCTTTGAGCTGTTCGAAAGATACGGAGATTCGTTCCTGATTGTCTCGCCAAGGCGGCTCTTGCTCAAGACGGCAAACGCCGAGATAATTCATCAGGTGACATCACGCCGAGAGAACTTCCCCAAGCGAACATCGGTATACGATCTGCTGCGCATCTTCGGAGACAACGTGGTGACTGTGGAGGGAACGACGTGGAGGATCCATCGCAAAGCTACAGCCCTGTCATTCAACGAGCGAAACACCGCATTGGTCTTTCGTGAAGCGATCCAGCAGACACAGGGAATGATCAAGACCTGGCTGGGTCCCGATGGCCGTAGACATGGGCCGCTCAAGACCATCGAGGCTGATACCATGCAATTGGCCTTGAACATCATCGCCTACATCGGATTTGGCATGCGACTTCCGTGGCCGGGCCAGGAGAGCCAGATGGACGTGGACCCCAGAATGGCCAAATACGGCTCCCCGGATCCTCCACCCGGTCATCGGATGACTTTCAGCAAGACCATGTCGACGCTCTTGAAGCATATTATTCTCGTTACTATCCTTCCCACCTGGGTTCTAGGGCTGTTACCATTCCAGGCAGCCCGGCTAGCCCGAGATGCCTACCAGGACTATCTCAAGTACATGCATGAACTCATCGACGACAAGCTGGAAGAGGCTCGGGAGGGACACCAGTCAGGAGGTCGTATGGAGCTCATGGGCGAGCTGGTCCGAACAGCGATGCCACCGGCCAAGGACCTTGGTCAGAAAAGTGCAGGCCCGGCGCATGCGCTCAACAAGGACGACATCATAAGCAATGCTTTCATCATGTTCCTTGCTGGCCACGAGACCACGGCCAGTACATTGCACTTCACACTCCTCTTACTGGCCACGAATCCATCGATACAGCGCAGACTGCAAAAGGATATCGACGAGCTCGTGGGAGACGCGGACCCGAGCACATGGGACTACGAACGCTTGATGGGCCCCCTGACAGCCAGCATGCTCGGAGCCTGCATGAACGAGACGCTGCGCATCATCCCACCGGTGACCGAGGTGCCCAAGGAAGTGACATCCGACCAGACCATCACTGTGGACGGCACGAAGCTGGTGGTACCCAAGGGCACAGCCGTAACGACGTCGCTGGTGTGCGTCCATCTGAACCCGCGATCTTGGCCGTCGAGCGAAAGCAAGCTCCGACCAGGGCAGAACGATCTGCGAGACTACGTCCCCGAACGCTGGTTTCAGTCGTCCAAGGTCCGTAACGGCAACAACAAGAGGACAGACGTCGACACCGAAGACTACGGAGGGTATCAGGGTCCAGACACCAGCGCCCAGCTGTTCCACCCGGAGCGCGGTTCCTACGTTCCCTTCAGTGCCGGTGCGCGAGCATGCTTGGGACGTCGAATCGCCCAGGTCGAGATCCTTGCCGCACTCACCGTCCTATTCCGCGACTGGAGTCTCGAACTGGCCGTCGACGAATGGGCGAGCGAAGAGGAGGTGTCTGATATGGCGACCAGAGGGGCCACCGAAGCCATGGAGGATGTGTACAGAAAAGCGCAAAAGAAGAGCAGGGAGACGATTGCGGAGGCGACAATGATGATTACGCTCAACCTACACGGACTGGCACACGTGCCGGTACGGCTTGTCAGGCGGGGAGAGGAGCGCTTCGTGAACTGGATGACGGACGTATGACGAGATGGAGAGAGAGGCTTTTGGGTTGGGATGACGGGGAAGCGTTTGTTTTTCCCTCGTCATCTTGGTGAAGCAATGACCACTCACTCACTCACTCACTCACTCACTCGCTCGCTCACTACCTTGGCTAATACCAGTTCGAGTGTACGCTTTCTATTTTAGCTTCGACACAAGCATGTGCGAGGTAATAACGCAGGTATCGTTGGATATGCCACGGCCCATCGCCGGGTTGCTAAGGTTGTTTTGCGCCCCCTCGAGCCCATACGGAATGTGTTAAGATTCGGTCGTGTGGTGATGAAGGCAACCCAGCGTGTGTACTCTGCAAACTTCCAGGCGCTAGTGTATACAAGTATGTAAGCATCCTGGGCGCAATGCCCATCCGACGTTGTGTGGTAGCCAGTCAGTTCTGGTCGCGTCAGGCCTCGCTCAAGCAGCGCTTCCCACTGGCCCTCCGTTCGCGTCGGCCGATGTCGTGGCTTGTTGACTGCGGGTTTCTGGCACTGGCTCGCTCTGGAGAGGCTCCACCCGTCACCTTGTCTTGCAACTACTGCCGGTCTGGGGGATGTGCTAATATGGGACATAGCACACTAGCAGTACATGGGGTACAAGTAAACTGAATGTCCCTGGCTCCCCTCTTTCAAGTATCTGCACACCAAACTGAGCTGCGCTAGTGACCTCTTGCCTAGACTGGACTACCGTCTGGCTTCTTAATTCCTCTCCCCAGCCACGTCCATTTTCCCTCCCCCCCCGGAAGCAAAGCAGCCACAATAACAACAGCAGCAGCAGTGGGAGCTCTGTCTCTCTGCGCCCGCCTGTTCCCACCAGGGGGGGTGATCCGCCAGCGGCCAAAGTTGCTACCCAGCTCCTCCCCCCGCCAGCCACGAGCCAGGGAAAACAAAACATAAACAAGGGCGTCCTTCGCTGCGTCTCTGCCTGTCACCACTCCAACGCAACCCCCCCCCCTTCGAGCCGGTCGACGACAGAAATCTATCCTCCTTCACGTCGCGATATCAGCCCGAAAACGTTGACTATCGATTGCTACAGAAACGCGCAGCGTATTCGGTCAGACTTCCTACGTTGGACGCGCGCGTTTCCATACTCGGTCCCCCCGGTCTGTTGCTATAGCTTCCTCCTAAGCTCCTCGGTGCGCCGCCGCCTCGACACCCCAGAGCAAGCATCGCGCCCGTCATGTCCGCACAAACGAACAGCTGGTTGCGCGCGCAGCGCAAAAGCGACCTGGTCGAGCTCGCTGACAATGTCGGCCTCAAGAAGTAAGTTTGCATGTCAATGTGCTCTCTCCCTTTCGCAGGACACAGCCTCGAGACTTGTCGGTTATTATTGTCTGCCTGTGCCCGCAGGCCCGTGTCGTCGCAACTTGCGCGTCTAGATGCGCGACGCGCTGTCTGCGCTCGCACCCTGGTGCTCAAATGGGAAGCGGACCATCGCTACTGTACATCTGTCGTGGCACAACGTCGAACTTGTTGGGGAAAAGCTTGGTTCCAGGCTCCGGGGACCGCCATAGGATGAGCAGTACACTAACGTGGATGCGCCTTCGCGCACAGGTACGAGAACCTGAAGAAGTCGGAGCTGGAGGCCGCCCTCGACGAGTTCATCGGCGAACACAGCAACCGATTTGCCCATCGTTCAGATTTGACCGCCTACTTCAACAGTCGCTCCAAGGCTCTGGGCTCCCCCGTCAAGAAGGAGAGGGAGTCGCTCAAGGATGAAGTCGAGAAGCCCCTCAAGGTTGCCAAGCGCCGTGTCACAAAGGCTGCCGACGACTTGGTTTCCGAGTAAGTGCCCACATGATTTCTTGCATCGCCGCAGTGCCCGTGGAAGGCCATGCTGACCGCCCTTCGCGCCCTGGAGCAGCGAAGACCGCGTCGCATCGTCAGCCATCATTCGCACGCCTGGACGTAGCCTCTCCCAAGTCGCCGCCCGTATCCCTCTGCCGACTACGCCAGCAGATGTGGCCAATGCCTTCGACCGCTCCACCGTCGCGATGCGCAAACGCGTTTCTTCCATATACCATGAGACGGGCATCACCGAGGCTTCCAATGCTACTCGTGAAACTCTGAGCACCGTCACCAGCGTTCTCTTCGTCGTCTCCGCCGTCGAGCTTTACTTCATTCGACCCGAGATCCTCGCCAACCGCTACGCCTTCACCATCCCCGCGGTGAAGCTTCTGGGCACGTCAGACCACCCAATCTACCTCCCTGACATGTTCTTGCTTCTCACATCCAGCTTCTGGTCACCCGCCTTGACCTGGGCTTTCACCAGCGTCGTGCTTCCCAGCCTATTCGGCTACTTCTTCAACCTGAGCGCGACCGCTCATGCTGGTCCCCGGACTCGGTCCAAGGCGCACGCGGCGGACACTGTGATCGATCCGCTGACCTTCAGCATTGTGAAGGCCCTTGTATCGTACGTTGTGTACGCGCAAGGTGTCAACTTCAACGGCTTCCTGTCCGACACGTCGATTTACCGACTGAACCAAGCCGTCTACGGCGGCTACAAGGGCATTCTCGTCGGCACCGCCATCACGGGTCTCGTGAGCGTCTACGATGCCGTGCTGAGGAAGTAGGGGGCTCAGGCAGTCATCGCCGTCACTCTCGCGGAAGGTTTCGAACCGCTGTAAGGCGTCCTGCGCAGTGTGGGCGGCACAAGTCTTCAGATATCGATTTGCACTGCGCGCGGCCCTCCTTTAGCATGAAACCGACGCCCCAGGCAAGCAGGGCCTTTTTCCCCCCCCCCAAAATCGGGGAAAACCTCGTGCGCCTACCTAATGTCCGTCATGGCGAACCTTTGCGCTCGGCCTTTACAGCAGCTGTTTGTTTACGCGAAAGTTATACACAACGTTCTCCCTTTTCAAACGGTGTTCTCCGGTGTTGACGGCGTCGCGTCGCGGCTTCGAGCACACCCTTCTCCTTCTTCCCATCTCGTTTTGATACCAACCAACGTGGACACTCGACACGACCGCTCGTGTTCGCACACCTGCTGTTATCTGTTTCGACCACAATTGGTCATGATTCACGAGAGAAAAACGACTTGAGGTAGTGCAGTTTTTGGATCGCTCCCCATCTGTCGCAAATGGTGCTTCATCGTGTTCTTCTTTGGATCTGCTTGTGTCTTTTTCCCCCCCTTCAGGTTGCGGCGCCCCGTTTCGCCCTCCTGACGATGATGCGCGACTGGGTTTTTCTGTCTCGTCCTTTTTTCATGTTACTCTAGTTTGCCAGGAGGCGGCTGCTCCCCGCCGCGGGCAGAAGGGAACTGCGGCTTGTCGAGTTGATTATCGAGCTCTATTTACATCCTTGGGTATGTTTCCACTTATCTGTGGTGTTCTTTTTCGCCTTCTTTTTGGATACGGGGGTTGAGCGACGGGATGGCATGGGAGGGAGGCGTGCGGCTAAAAGGAGTCGGTCAAGAGGCGGCTGTTGTTGGTACCATGTCTATTTTTCTTTTCTCGTCTTACGTGTGTTTGTGTCCCTGCGTGTGTGACTGAGCGACGACTATCACTGTGAGGACTAGATGGGCAGCGATAGCGGATGCGGGAGACGGGTGAGCCTCGCAGCGTGTATGAGCGCATGATGGAATATATTACTCGCTTTTCTTGATCCTGACTGAGTGAATCGTATGTCGTGCTCTACTAGGCCTGAAATTTCGCCAGGGGCTGTCATTCCAGCTCTCATTGTGTGTATGTGGCAAACATATTTCACAGTTCTTTCTTATATGGCACGTAGTCGACTTTGAATGATGTGAAATATCTATTGAGGCAGTCTGTTCGACTGCTATTTCGCCATGACCCTGGGCTACTTTTGCAATTTCTTCCCAACCATTTATATACAACATGCGCTAATATGTAGCAGAAGCCCTGGGGAATATAGTGTAATTCCCAGTACCGACCGGGAACCGGTTGTATCCTTATCCAAAACCCATCTGTAACGCCCGGTCCAAACCCATAATTTCAGATCAGGGTTCTGATGTGAGTCATACCTCGCCCACAAGCCTGCTCTGCCAGAGACCATTCGGACGCTATTGGCATAAAGCTGAACGACTTTCCTTTGTCTATGATGCGGTGTCTCGCCTCCTTTCTTGAGGATTGGAGAGACCTGGGGCCCATGATGTCGCGCTCAAAAATCTTTGTGATATGCGCTTTTCTTCCTCGTATGATTCGTCTCTAATGTGTCTGTGAAGATCTGGGCCGTGGCCCAAGTAGGTGGGCACTTCAAAGATCTCCAGGATGCTCGTGCTTGATGGGGTGCAGGAGCATGCTCCGCAGACACATTCTTCCGCTGCTTCCGCGCTGGCTTTCCTCGTCCAGACCTCCTCGCAACGTGCCTTGACCGTTACGACCTCCGAAGCTTCCGCGGCCATCCATCTGAGCATAACCCAGCCACCTTCTCCACAAGAGTCCCGCGAATTCGCTATGGTAGTAAAAGCTGGTCCCCTTGTGGATAGGCTCGTTGAAGACGTTGAAGGGGCTGTTCTGGCCCGATGTGGAATGGTGCTCGCCGCTGTTGAAGGAAGTCTCAAGGGCAGCGCCCAGTGGCTCCCACGCTCGGTCAATGTACACAGGGTGAGGCACGTATACAGCCTTGAAACCGTGGTGCAGCGATACACTCGGCGGCCACATTTCCGCAAACATGTTGTGGTGGTGGCGCCAGACCTCTTCGTGCATCGCAGTGAGCAGTCGTCGGCTCAACCGGGATGCCGTGACGATAGAGGATCTCCGCGGTGGGTGGTCCGAGTAGGCGTTTGGATAGCCCGTCACGTCGTTCGAGAAGACCCAACCGGATTGGTTTACATCGAAGATGGGGTCCAGTGTAACCAGATCGGCGGCCTCGCCGACGCCGCAGATCTCAGCATTATTCTCCTGGCTGCAGCTCTGGGGAAGAGCAGAATCGCCGCGCTCTTCGGCTCGCAGAGGTTTGCGGCCGTTGAAGCTTACCGGACCGAAGATAGGTGCCTTTCCAGAAGCCTGTACATCCCGTTGCACCGAGCTGGTGAAGTTCTCCCAGGTGCCGTGATAAGCAGGGATATAGTAGCGCGCACCCCGTTCCCACATCAAGGCTCGAGGTTGTTTCTCAGCCCAGCTGCCCATACGATCGAACAGCTCGTAGTAGTTGCCAAGATGTCGTAGGTCCATCTCCCAGTTCCAGAAATGAGCATACTCGGGATGATGCATGGCGAAGACTTGCAAGGGAAGGTGAGGGCTTCGATAAACGCCATGCATATCCTGACGACTCGGATTCTGCAATGCGGCTGCGAAGTGTCCAGGGTACAGAAGCTTCATTTGAGCCTCGCTCCAGAGCGTTGTCAGGCCGTGAAACTCGGCGGGAACACTAGCATCGAGGATGTCCTGCGCCACGTCGTCGTCGGCCCAGATGGGCGCATTGTTATCGCGTACGTGGAGTAGAATGTGAACGGTGTACTCGCCGCCTGATTTGAGCGATAGCTCCGTAATCATAGCCCGAAAATTGACGATGGCCAGCTCCGTCCACTTGAAGCTCGTGTAACAACGAACGACAACGGCGATTCGGCCCTTCTTGCCCTTGTTGCTCTTCGCCTTCCGCGATGCACCCGTCTCCTCGGCCGGCTCCAAGAAGCGATGTTTGTTGGCTTCGTGACATCTTTCCTGAACGTCGTCCCAGTCGATGTTCTGGTAGTTGATCTGCTTCGAGGTCGCCCAGATCTCATCATTTCCCGAACTTTCCGTGTCGGTGCCGACACCAGATCCGCCTTTGCTTTTGTCATAACCCAAGCCATACGGGCCGTAACGTCCAAAACGATCGAAACAAACGTCGTCCCGCATGCCAAGAAGGTCATACGAGCCCAATACTGGATCGGGCATCTGCTGCGGCACACCCTCGTATGCATATAAGCTCGGAGCGCCGACCTTCTTTTCTTTGTCCAGGAAACAAGGTTTGATCTCACCACGTCCCGAGTGGTATGGGTCATATGGTTTTGGTTTGGGAACGTTTGCTCGAACCGAGGGCGTCGGGCGTGGGGTGTTGTCTGTCCTCACGCGATTCTCAGGTTCAAGGCCGGCTTTGTTAACCAGGGTTCGGAGACCATTGAAATATCCGTCGAGACTGCGACATTGTGAGCTCCATGTTCAAAATACGATTCCTTTTTGAAGAAGCAGAAGGAGGAGATTAGGGCTTACTGTGGGAACCGCAGCCATGGCATCCGCCTCAGTGTTTCTTCTTGCTCTTTTCTCTGCTTTGCGTCCTCCTCCGCATCGAGAGTCTCAGCCTGTGAATCTTCCTCCTTCTTTCCATCCTCCTTTTTTCCGCCGTCCCCTCCTTCTGGGCCGTCAACGTGAGGCTTCGTATCTTCCCCAACTTTGCTTGAGTGAGAGTCTTGGTTAGGGGCTTCAGAGCTGGCCCCGGTTTTCGCTTCCGTTGATGGGCTTGGTCCGGGCGCAGGCCAGGCTCCTGGTTTTTGAGCATCGTCGCCGGCGGCTACGCTAATGACCTTCTCGGCGGCGTCTTGATGCGGTTTCTCACTTTGCTGTGACACCGAGGTAGCGGGCGTGATTGTGTGTTGGTCGACCGGGAAGACGCCGGACACGAAGACATGTTTGCTTCGTGAAGATATCAGTGCGACGAGCGCCAGGCTCGCAACTGCCCATATCAAGATTCTGCGATAGTGACAGTGTCCAAGCACGGCACGAAAGCGGGGAACCTGCTTCTTAAGTGGCATCTCAGAGTAAGGTAACAAGGGCTCGCTATTCCTCGAGTCGGGTGGATTAGAGCTTGAGCGGCTGCTCAAGCTGAGAAGAGATGCCGTGCGCTCCATGCCAGATGGAACAAAGCGAAGAGTGTTATCGTCGAGGTAGCATGTAGATCGACAACAAGGAAATAATCCAAACGGATCGACAAATTATTGGGGAAACAATCCTCCGATGTCGTGAGTGAACAGTGGCAACAGGGATGAGGTGTGATATGGATATCGTCCCGTTACAGAAATGAGTAGGTCGTCGTGAGGTGTGAATGTAAGGCTCGAATGGCGGTAGACACAAATGATCGTATGAGACAGAAGCAGAGTCTATTAGGCTTCAATAGGAAGTAAGCGATGCAATGAATGTACGCCAAATGGAGTGTCGGGATCTCGAGGGTGAACCGGGGTCGACAATAGGAACAAAGCCGAAGGAAAATGAGAAGTTGACGATGAAATGGGCAACGCAGGACAAAGGGAAAAGTAATGCGGTAAAGATTTAATACTGGATGACGGAAAGGGTTTACGAGATCAGATATAACAGGTGGAAGGAGCAAAAGGATAAGATAGGAAGGAAGGAGGCAGGATCAAATATGGAAGAAACACAACAAGAAAAGGGCATGGAAGAAAAAAAGCATCGGCACCGACGAGGAAACATAGAAGGGGGGGGGACGAGTTACAGGACTGGGAGGCGAAGTGCAAGTCCCGGTTTCAAGCACACGAAACCGGAGAAAGGGGATGGCAGGAGAGTATGGTTCCCGAAGGCCGGCGTTGGGTGTGTGTATTGTGATGAGGCCAACGGTGGCAACGATCAGCACAAAGATCAGCGGCCGCAGCGTAACGCGTAATGACGCAGGCGGAGTTTGGTTCCCCATATTAGGAGACGTTGTCCAAGATACTTGTACATCCAGGTCCCATCCCCCATGTCATCTCCAGCCGTGCAAGTATTACCTGTAGTAATATCTGATCACATACGTGTAATCGGTTCCAGGCCTTTCTTCACCTTGGGTGCTTTGCATTCTCGACATGCCGAGACGACTCCCAAGACGAAGAAGACAATGGCTGCGGCGGCGGCGGCGGCGGCGGTGACAAGGCTCACGGCGGCGCCAAGCCACGCGGCAGGCTTGGGCTCGCAAAACGGGCGCGACGAGTAAGACGACAGGCCTTAGCGCCGTATTTTCCGATCAAGCCATGCGGCACCAAGGTATCGTCGCGCTGTTGGCAGTTTCAGACCAACGTTTCGCCCCCGCGGGAGCCAACGGATCCATGTACCTGAGTACAGACTCGGCCCGTAATTCCTACGGCTACGTATTACTAGTAGTATTAAGTCGTGTGGTACACCGGTACGGACGTGATATTGCTGGAGTTTGTTATGCGGGGCACGGCGTTATAACCTGAGCTACTCATAGTAGACTCAACAGACGCTCCTACTAGCAGGATGGACGTAGGAGCTGGAAATTCGTATTGATGTCTTGCCATCACTACTAGAACTGCTGATACATACTGTACTCGGAGTTCTATTGTAGCATCCGTCGTAGTAATTACTACATCACATCATGGCGTCCCGCGCTTTACAGGTTAGGTAATGATGATCAGGAGGCATGATCCCGTATGTACATACTTGTAGTGCTTGTCATCCATACAAACTGGCCGTACCCGTATCGTAGGAAAGACAGGGATCGACCCCGCTGCCCCCTTGACAGCGACAGCGCTTTGGGTGCAACCCGTGGTGCCCTCGGCGCTCAGCATCCCCAAGCCGCATTTCCGAACTTTGCCGTGGCAGGCATGGCAGGGTACACGCGCACACGCTGGTGGTTGCATTGGCGATCGTACCGCAACACCCCAACCTATCATACAGGTATGCATGTACATGTAGAGATGCTGTACAAGAAAACCATGAGTTCGGCCGACGACTTGTTGTGTCCGGGCCCACGGCATGCTCGAGTCTAATTCTCAGTCCGAGATCCGTGCGCATTCCCATCATTGCTCCGCTTGCCAAAGAGGAGCACGAGAGACAATCCCTCTTGAATTAACACATGCAGGGAAGAGGAAGCGACAGGAGCTACATCCCTTGACGAGCCAGGGCTCAGTACAGTGCGAATACTAAACATGTTTGCGCATGAGAAAGGTTCCCAAACTATGTTGCAGTCGGCAGCGAAAAAGACAAGTGGCGGCGCTTAATACTCAAAAGGTCGGCCATTTGCGAGGGCGCGTTTGGTGCCCCGGCCCTGGCCAATGTTGTCGTGGGGCCGCTTCCCCATACTTGTAAAATTACCCGTCACGGATGTACACATCGTGCAAACCTTTGCGTCCTCAACTCGCTCCAGTCATACATTTTGTACAGTGTGCAATGCCCAGGCCAGTGAACCAGTGTGGGAAGTAGTCCAGGTGAGGAAGGACCGCTTGACGAGCACCATGATACCTGAAACGAGTACCCATTGCCCCCTTAGCTTCGCTTAGGGCCAAACCTGTCACTTTTTGGCATTGGGCCTGTCAGAAGTCCAGGAACCAACGTGTTGCGCCATCGGCTACGAGGTCCGTAGGAGTGCCGGTTGGTTGGCACGTTGGGTACGCTATAGATATTGGTAGGATCATCGGGAGCTGAGAAGAGATATCCAACGGCGGCAACACATATACGCTCAGCTCGACGTAGATCACCAACGGTGGATTCTACATCTACGTACGGTAGACAATCGACTAGCAGAGGGACTCAGCAAGAACCGCGCAGTGACGAAGAAGGTGGCCACCACTCCCCAAATAATGTAGGGCTGGGCAAGCACTTCCTTCTTGCAGTTCGGTATTACCATGATTGGATCTTAAGGAGGCTCCGACTTTGCCGCGCCTGCTACCCATGTAGGAACTCACCTCCACAAACACAACGGGATGGGTATGTATTACCACGCAACACAATGCAGCCCGTACCGGCTACCGTCCGTGAGGCGCCCATCCTTTCCAGATCCCATATCGATCCTACATCTATCGGGTAGCCTGTTAGGTTCACAAAAACGAGATTAACCCGAGTTTTTCGGCTCGCCTCCACACAATGTGGAAATGGTACGAAAAGCCGGGACAAATGAGTAAACAGCCCACCGGGAGCGCATTTTGCTGCCGCGAATTCCGTCCAAGTTGTCGGAGGCTGTGAACCTGCGTCAAGTATTACGTATGTGCGTACGTCTACCCACCATGTAAGAACAACATGGTCACATTACCTGCAGCTAAATTTATCTGAACAAATGTCTAATGACATTCCCAAGATCTAAGGGCAATCAAATATATGGTTCTACTAGTTCGATCGATCAATGATGTAGATGGATTATCGACGTACTAGTAGTAACAACTTATCACCGACTGGCTTCAGTGTAGGGTAAGGCGCGGAATCTGCGCAGGAAACCACTGAGTCAGCACCACTCGTGTCTCCCATGCACGTCGCCTCCGCGCCACTGCAACACAAGCAAGACGTCAGAATATTGACAAAAAGATCCCGAGTCGATGCGCAGACACCCCATGCATACGCGGTCCCATACGTAACGCACGCTTCAGATAGCTCTGCCGCGTGCCGATGGGTGCATACGTAAAGTCCGAGAACAACCCATCGACACACCGAGAACTCGCCAAGCCGCCCGTCGTCGTAAGCGCCCTATGCTGCCGCCGACGGGCGACAGGCTCAGAAACGAACATGCGTCTTGACTTCCCCAGAGTCACATGAGGAAAAGCTCACCGTGGTCTCATGCGAGGTCGAAAGGGACAGTCCAGATTATGCGTCGGGCGAAGCAACTCCTGACACTCGTTATGAAACAAGGGCCCCCC